>PVKV010027663.1:0-13407 GCA_004027835.1 Alouatta palliata | reverse complement strand
GCCTCTGCCTCCCAAAGTGCTGGGATTACAGGCGTGAGCCACCGCGCCCGGCTGAAATAATGTCTTTTGCAGCAACTTGGATGGAATCGGAGGCCATTATCCTAAATGAAGTAATGCAGGAGTGAAAACCAAATACTGCATGTTCTCACTTATAAATGGGAGCTAAGCCATGGGTACACACAGGCATACAGAGTGGTGTAATAGACATTGGAGACTCAGAAGGGAGGAAGGTGGGAGCAGCCAGAGTGATGAAAAATTACCTATTGCATACAATGTACGCTATTCAGGTGACTGGTATACCAAAAGTCCAGACTTCACCATTATACAATTCATCCATGTAACCAAAAACCACTTGTACCCCTAAAGCTATTGAAATTAAAAAATTTGAAAAAAAGAAAAATTAGAAAATATGTAAAAGTATAAAGGAGAAAATAGAAACACTCAAAGTTGGCTATCCACAGTTAACTATGGGTGTTTTATCCTTTCAGTGTTCTTTTTAGCCATGCATATTCTTATTCCCTCTCTCTTTTCCTTTTAATAAAGTCAGGAATGTGCTTTACAAACCTAATAGCACTTATTAAAGTGATTTCTTTCCTTGGTTTACAGTTTTCTGTTTATCTTAAATTCATATCACTTTGGGCCATTTCTTGCTTTCTTTTTTTTAAATCAAAGACAGTTGCTTATTGCTTATTTCCAATTGAACAGAATATACTTCCTAGGAATACACTTATTAGAAATATAATTCCTACCACTTTGGGAGGTTGAGGCAGGCGGATCACGAGGTCAGGAGTTCAAGACCAGCCCGGCCAACATAGTGAAACCTAGTCTCTACTGAAAATACAAAAAATTAGCCAGGCATGTTGGCAGGCACCTGTAATCCCAGCTACTTGGGAGGCTGAGGCAGAGAATCGCTAGGTGGAGGTTTCAGGGAGCTGAGATTGTGCTACTGCACTCCAGCCTGGGTGACAGAGTGAGACTCTGTCTCTCTCTGTCTCTCTTTATATGTATATATATTTGCTCTTTATCAACACTTACTGATATGCATAAGGTATTGGGCAAATGAAAACAGTGCCTGACATATTGTAAGCACCACATTAAATGTTGGTTAAATAAATTATAATTGGAATCATGATCCAGAGATTTACAACATTCTATATCATTTAAAAATAGTATTCAGTTGGTCAGGTGTGGTGACTCATGCTTGTAATGCTAGCACTTTGGGAGGCCAAGGCAGGAGGATTGCTTGAGGCCAGGTGTTGGAGACCAGCCTGGGCAACATGCATATATACTTATCTACAGTGAATATATAGTTGCCTCTAGAGAGGGAGAGAGTCTTGGCTAGGGGTTTTGAGAAAGACTCACTTTTGCGGTTGTTAACCTTTCATACTATCTGTGTTTTTTAAAATCCTGTATATTTATTAATTTATTAACCAAAAATAATTCTATATAAATAAATGAAATAACTAACACTGGGGAGGCAGAATATTATTTAGCTAGAAGTAAATTAAGTATCTTCTCTCTGCCTGCCAAAATCATTCTTTCTAACCTGTGTCCGTTAGAATCTTGAAAGCTGGGCTTGCTTGCTGGCTTTTAGTAAAAGGTGGTAAATGTGAAGGTATAAGTAGAGGCTGGAAGAAATGAGTGTATCTCTCCCTGGTGAGCGAATTTCCAGGCAGACATGGTAGTTATCACTCTGTGTCTCAAGCAGTGTACCTTCTTCTCCCTATTGCCTATTAACCCATCCCCAAATGGTGGTATTCCTGCTGCCTGTGTGCTCTCTTCTCTTGTTGCTGTTAATTCAGCTCACCCAGAAAGTGCTATTGACACTCGCTCTCCAATGTTTTGAAAAATTTAAAATGCATAGAAAAGTTGAATGAATTGTACCATGAACACTTATATATTCACCACCTAGGTTCTACAATTAATATTCGGCTATATTTGCTTTATCATGCATTTCAAAATAAGTTACAGATATCAGAATATTTAACCCTAAAGGCTTCAGTGTGCATGCATATCATTGACTAGAGTATATTAGTTTATGGTTTTTTTTTTAAGAAAAACATATATACAATGAATTTATATTTGAGTGAACTGCACAAATCTTGTGTATCATTTGATGTATTTCTTTTCTCTTTTGTATTTTTAGAGAGGGGGGTCTTATTCTGTTTCCTAAGCTGGAGTGCAGTGGTGGAATCACTGCTCACTGTAACCTCAAATTCCTGGGCTCAAGTGACCCTCCCATCTTAGCCTCCCAAAGTGTTGAGATTACAGTTGTGAGCCACCACATCCTGCACATTTGATGCATTTCTGACAAATGCATATATATTTTTATAACCCAAACCCCTTCAAGACTTAAATATGGAATATTACCTCAGAAAGTTTCCATGTGTTCTTTCCTAGTTAGTCTCCGTCCCTACCCTGGTGGTAATCACTGTTCTGATTTTTTCACCATAGATTAGTTGTCTCTCTTCTCAAGCTTCATGTAAATGAAACCATACACTACGATCTCTTTTGTGTAAGATTTATCTTATTCAACATAAGGTTTCTGTGATTCATCCATATTACAATGTGTATCAGAACTTCTTTCCTTTTTTTGCTGAGTAGTATTCCATTACATGAACCTACCCTAGTGTGTTTATCCATTCTCCTGGATGCCTGGGCTGTTTACCACTTTGGGCTATTATAACTAAAGTTCCTATGAACATCCTTCTGTAAGTCTTTTTGTTTCTCTAAGGTTATTGCTAGGTCGTAGAGTACATATATGTTTAGATTTATAATAAACTGCCAGACCTTTTCCGAAAATGGCTGTACTGTTTTGCTTTCCCACCAACAATATAGGAGTTTCTTACTGGTCTTCCAAAAATATATGAACAAATACACAGAAAACTTCCTCATCAGGGTACAAACTCTTTGTCAGATATAGATTCTGTGAATCTTCTCCCAGACTACGGTTTGTGTATTCATTTTGGTGAATGGAGGTTTTGGATTTGATGAAGTCTGATTTATTGGATTTTTATTTCTGTTATTGCTTTCTGTGTCCTAAGAAGTCTGCGTCTGCCTTCTTAGATGTTTTTATATATTTTCTTCTGGCAGCTTTATAGTTTTAGATTTTAAGTTTATGATCTGTTTTGAATTACTTTTCCTGTATGGTGTGAGGTAGGGGTCAGGGTTCATTTCATTTTTTTTTTTTCCGTCTGGATATCCAATTGTTCCAGGATTCATTGTCATTCATTCTCCATTAGATTGATTTGGCATCACTGTGTACATTTTTAATAGTTTAAAGGACAGGCTTTTCTCCTTGGCTTTCTTGGTTAGTCAAGTATGGAGACAGAACAGTTACTCCTCTCTGGTCTCCTAATCTCTTTACTTGTATTCTGAATGCCCTGAATTTTCTGTGCTTGGCAATAAGTTTTAGTGATTGAATTATCTGTTCTGTCTGGACATAGGATGACCAGTGTCCCAGTGAAGGAACGGGTGAAGGTGTCTCAGAACTGGAGACTGGGGCGCTGCCGAGAGGGGATTCTGCTGAAGTGGAGATGCAGGCAAGTAGCCTCTTGACTTTTTTAAAGCTACTTGGGACATAAAAGCATAATGGAAAGTAAAAAATCTGGTCCTACCTAGAGGCTAATGGGGCTGTCTTGAGTGGCGTGGCACTGGTGAGCCTTTGAACACCGCAAAGGGGGCATCAGGACAACTTTTTTCACATTTCAATAAGCGAATATAAGAAATGTACTTTAACAAATGACTTTTTAATGATTATAAATAAATCAATGTTTATTGTAGAAATTTGAAGAAAAAGAAAATTCTAAAGAAGAAAATAAAACTAATCTGTAACTCCACCACTCAGAGGTAACCTCTGTTAACTTACACCATCAAAGGAAATAAATGAAATCAAGGTCCCAATTCATCTTATTTTACAACTATTTTCCTTTAAATCTTCTACTCTGTGGAGTTACTTCTTCATTCTTAGCTTCCTTGAGTCCTCTCCCCTACTATTTTAAAAGGAAGGGTAGGATCTAAAGGTTTCGATACAAATGTTACAGGAGTTAGAGCTTAGCGCATGTGTCAGGAAATTTAGAAAATGCCCGTGGCACTGCTAATGCCACCAATTTTTATGCTTCATTGATGCTAAATGATTTCACAGTTATTATTTGACTCCCTACCAAAAAATTACTCCTTGTTGATTGGTTGCAATGGTTAGGGAAAATTGGGAGTCCACGTATCGGCATGACCTGTACCTGTGCTGAAGACACAGGCAGTCCTCCTCATCTGATGAACCTTTCTTTCTTGCTTGTGTCCACTTTCCACTGGTTTCACTGGCATCAGATGCTGTGAATTATGTGGTAATGGGTAGTGGTGGTGGTGGTGATGGTAAAGAAACTACAGGAGAGAAAGATGGGTTTTTATGATGAAGGTCTTTACCCTCTGCTTCCCACATTTGCCTTTTGGGGCTAGTTTCAAACAGTTTGGCAAATAAACACAGAACAGTTACCAGGCTTCCCTGGGATTCTCCACTGTTCACCTGGCATGAACCTGGTTTCTTGTCCTAGGCAAATGGCTGTTTACCGGATGGCTCTAAACACAAAAATTCCCACCCTCTCTGTTTGCTGCCCACTTGAGTGTGCCACACACTCACGCAAGGGGGTGTTGAGGAATGTGCATAATGAGTGAGAAAGCAGGCATCTGTACACACTCTACACATGTTCCATGTAATATATGCACACACTTGTAAAAATCTCATGAGCAGAAACTCAGTTACTACAAAGTCTAAGCTGCATTTAATGGCCCGTCAAGTCAATTTGCAGAACTTTTCCACATTCCCATGACGCTTGTATTGAGTCTGGGGAAGAAACACAGCCCAGTTTGCTCAGACAGGCTTGGCAATAGGAGATGGTGGCTCTGTTCATGGGGATGAATCAGCTGTCCCTGTACTTTTCTTGGGATCTGGTAACTCCAGGACCCCTATGTAGAATAGGATGGGTGGGATGTCCACCTTGGGAAAGGGGCTTAATTTCCACCAGAGAGGCTAGTATCTGACAGAGTTTTCTTTCTTAAGGCTCATTCCCTGCCACAGGACTTGCCTGTGGCTTCTAGCCTTTCTTTCTCCTGTCTAATTGTAGAGGGAATCTTTAACTATTTGTGGATTTCTCTTATCAGTTGCCTGTGAGAGCTGACTTTTTCTGTAGCCTCTGAACTGTAGCAGAATGCTCTGGGGCTGTGTTTTTCCATTGCCATACTTACTCTCTAATACAGAAATGTAGATATCCCTGTGAGGATCTGGGTATCTAATCAGTACATTAGCATCCTTTCCTAAATGGCTTTATTCCTTTCACTTATAAATGGCCCCGTAGCTCTAACAGAACAAGGGAATGGGGCTTCCCAGGGTTTATTTTACTCTTTTCTCCATCATACTTTAACTGATCTATTGTGAAAGAGGTATGGGAGTCCTAGAACCTTGAAACTTCCCACTTATACTTTAAATCAGTGAGGATGCACAATGAAAGAAAGCTATTTCACCTGGCTGGAAGATTTCTTTTCTTCTTCTTTTTTTTTTTTTTTTTTTTTTTTGAGATAGAGTCTCCCTCTGCTTCCCAGGCTGGAGTGCAGTAGCACCATCTTGGCTCACTGCAAGCTCCGCTTCCCGAGTTCAAGTATTCTCCTGCCTCAACCTGCTGAGTAGCTTGGATTAGAGATGTGCCACTATGCTCAGCTAATTTTTGTATTTTTAGTAGAGACAGGGTTTCATCATGTTGGTCAGGCTGGTCTCGAACTCCTGACCTCAGGTGATCCACCTGCCTCGGCCTCCCAAAGTTCTAGGATTACAGGCATGAGCCACCGTTCCTGGCTGAAGATTTTTTTTGACCATTGAATTTTGTAAGCTCTGTCTACCCATGAGAAGTCCAGGTAGCCAGTAATTGAAACATTAAGTATTGTCCAATTAAAAGTGGTATTTAGTTGGTCTTTCAATTTTGAGTCTCTTTTAGAAAGTCCAAGGAAGATTAGATCACCACAAAGCTCAGTCACTCTAGTTGTCTGAAGGTAGCTGAGGGGTAGGTAATTTTGAAGGAGAATATCAAGTATAGATAATTAGCCTTGTTGGTTATCCTTGCTAAGTTGGGTATTCGCTAGTCTGTTCAAAGATTGGAGTTGTTTTCATACTGTATCTTGATAACTTTTAAATTTTCTTTTCCATCATTTCAGTCAGATGCCTTGGATGCAGCTAGAGGATGATTCTCTGTACATATCTCAAGCTAATTTCATCCTGGCCTACCAGTTCCGTCCAGATGGTGCCAGCTTGAACCGTCGGCCTCTGGGAGTCTTTGCTGGGCATGATGAGGACGTTTGCCACTTTGTGCTGGCCAACTCTCATATTGTCAGTGCAGGAGGGTAAGTGCTGCAGGTTTTTCCTTCCACCCTTTTCCATCTTATTCTTCAGGGACATTCTGTCTGCCTCTGACTTTTCTGTCTTAACTCCAAAGGGGATGAGGAGGGAGACCAGAAGCTTTTCCATTTAAAGCAGAGAGATTTTACCAAAAACAGTTAATAGGGTTAGCTGGAGAAGGAAAACAGTAAGAGCTTCTAATGAAAAGTGAAGCTGGTTTTGATCTTCTCCAGGGGAAAATTCATTTTGTCTCTCAGCTCTGTTCAGCCCCAGTGTGCTGAAGAAGTAAAGGTTCTAGACACTCAGCATCTTACTGGGCTGAACTGCCTAATGCTTAGCAAATTTGGATGTCATCGGAGACTTGGGCTGTTTTTGAAGAGTTATTCTCTTCCTACAGAGAGAATAATTAGTTTTTGGGGGTCGGCTCCTTATTTCTCTCCTAGAGATGGGAAGATTGGCGTTCACAAGATTCACAGCACCTTCACTGTCAAGTACTCGGCTCATGAACAGGAGGTGAACTGTGTGGACTGCAAAGGGGGCATCATTGTGAGTGGCTCCAGGGACAGGACGGCCAAGGTAAGGTGGTCTCCCCCTTACATACTGTTACTCCCTCCTGTCTATAGGGAGTGGGGTGGATAGAGCCCTGAGTCCCAGGATTGGCTGAGAGCATTGGCTGAGGGCAAGGGAGAAAATGACACAATAAAGGACTCACTTATGTGCCTCTGGCATGCAGCTTGCCATGCCAATCGTTGTCCCTGCCAGCTGGACTGGGAAAGGAGTGGACAGTTGCTGGGAAGGTTGCCACTCACTTGCAATGTGGCGTGAACTCAAAAACAGAGGACCTGGCAGCTTTTCCTCCCTGAGTTGCGTTTCCTCAAGTTTGTGGGTTGAGTTCTGACCCTAATATTTTATTTTAAAATCTCCCTCTTTTTGCTTGCTCTCTGTTTAGGGAGGTTAATTTTTCACCACCTTGTTTATAAGCAATCAGGCTGATAATTAAAATGTGTTTTCACTGCTTCTCTGGAGAGTGATGTGGTCAGTAAGCAGTAGAGATGATGAGAGAGGGGTGGTGTTTGTTGCATCTTTGCCAAATTGCCCGGTCCACAGATATCCACCAAAGCATAAAAGAAAGTGAGGCTGATAAATAGCATGACCCTTACTTCATGTACTCCTCTATGTCTGGGTCAGATAGGTTCCCACCTGGGAGACAGAGAAGTCTTTCTCCAGGCCTGTGTCCAACAGCCCTAGCCAGGGCCTGCACAGGCCTAGTCCTTTAGGGTTGCTGCAGGAACTTTGCTGACAATTCAGTTGGTGGTGCAGAAGGCCCAATAGTGTCTTGTGTATTTCCTAGCATCTAGGTTCCATAGTGCTAACAGGAGCAAAATGCTTGCTGGTATGTCGGCAAATGGGCCTCTAAAACACATAGGGAGAGGACTCAGGAGAGGAAATTGCAATCTACTCAGAAACTTCTCTGACTACATGTACCCTCTGGTGATTACACATCCATATAGAAATATTGCTAATTTATGTAAAAAGAAGGGCTAAATATGTTCCCTTCTTTTTATGGAAGTTTCTCCTCCCTTTCCTATTTTCTTCCTTACTTTGTACTCTGTCAGAGAGAATGCACAGAAGCACAGAAAGCTTGAGAAAAATCCAGCAAATCTTTTGAACCAACACGAAACTGAATTTCCTGTCACTTGCTTCCTATTACCTTCCTTCATACTTAGGCTTCTGATTGGTCACTGTCTTTGTACCATTCCTTGAAAAGATCCTGGCCTAAACCTGTTATACTGCTTAAAAGTCAATTTGCATAGAAACCTTTTGTGGTATGTGTGACCTAGGTATTCCTGTCATATTCTAGCATCTTCCTGTCATGGCTTCAGGCTTCCCCAAGTTCCTCCTTTTCAGTGACACCTCTTTCTTGTGTTCTCTGTGGTCTAATACCCAGAGCAGTATAAAACCAAGCTTTATAACCACAGGTAGCAATTTGAGGGCGTGGGCTGCTTCCAGGTGAAGAATAATAGCAAATTTATTTGAGGTATTGGGTTAGTTTCGTGTTTAAGTACTGATTTAGCCCTACTTAGTATCTCAGATTTTTTTAAAAGATCTAAAATAGATACTTCCTTCTAAAATTGTCACCACAGTCCATCTTCTTCCTTCTGAGGATTTCTTTTAGGTCAGTGACAGAATCCTCTTCTCTGGTCCTGAAAGCTGGTCAGCTGTTTTGTGGCTCCCCTGTGACCTCTCTGCCAACTCATCTTTCCTGGCTCTCCAGATGCTGCTTGAGTTTCCCTCCTCTCTGTTGTCTTTGCATCCAGCCACTTTTGTTATCCTGAGCTATTTCCACGTTAGTGTACCCAGTTTGTCTTTTATAACTGAAACATCATTTCTTTTCAGTGGCATCTGAAATTCTACAGCTGCTTCTCCAGGCTTCTAATACACCTGAACCTTCATAAGAATTACAGTATTTGCCTGTAACCATCTATTTTTGGGGAGTTCCCCGAATATGCACTGCATTTTAGGAAAGAGATTTATTTTATGGGGTAAAGGAAAGTAAAACAATCTGTTTGCAAGACATCTGAGCTAGGGACTGTCCAGAGAACCCTGTTCCTTCCCCTGCCCACAAGCCCAGTTTCACATTTACCGTGACTTACTTAGCTTGGATTGTGTCTCTGGGCTTTAGTGGGGCCAGCCCCATCTTGAGATATGAACAGATGGTAACTTATGTTCTTAATGAGCCTGGGCAGGTACTAACCATTCCTTCATTTCCTCCTTTATTTCTCTATTCTTTCTTACGAATGCCTACTTCGTGTGAGGCACCTGGCCTCTTCAGAGGTAAAGAAGACACAGCCTCTTATCCTTAGGGTGAGATGAGATGTGTGTACCTGGCCATGCAGCTGATTGGAAGTGGCTGGGACTGTGAAGTATAAAGCTCTAGGGAAAGAGCCAGAAAGTTTAGAGGGTGGAGAGATCAGATTACATCTGGCTTAGAAGGGAAGATTTATTATAATAAGAACCACCATTATTGTTTGCCTGATACCTGCCAAATACTGTGCTGCTGTGCTAGATGCTTTATATTTATCTCCACTTTTCCACACTATAACCCTGAGATAGGCATCATTTCCCATTTGACACATGAGGAAATGGGAGCTAAGAAGTTATCCCTAAGATCAAAGATAATAAGTAACAACTAGTGTTCAAATCCAGACTGGTCAGATGCCAAAGCCTATGCATGCTTTCTCTGCAACTGCAGGCTGCAGGTAATATTTTACCATTTAGGTTTTTCTTTGTTTGAGGATTATTTTCTTAGGATAGATTTTCAGCAACAAAATTACTGAGTTAAAGGCTTTGGTCATTTTAAAGGTTGTGATGAATATCACCAGTCTGCTTTTTAAAAAGAAATGTATAAATGTCTACTCCCACTGAATCTTTTCTAGGGATGGATCTGTTTTGAATTTGGCCATGGAGGGCAAAGATAGGATCAGCATATTGTTGTCAACTCCTGTTCCTCAGGTGCCAGGATGGAATCTCATGTTTCTTGAGGATGATGTGCTGCTGGGCCAAGCCAAGAGGGCCACTTTCCTAAGATCATGCTCAGAATTGGTGGCAGGCTTCCTAAGCCACTCCTGGAGACCAGGAACCTTATTTTGTGGTTTGCAGAATTTAGGAATCAGTCTTCCCTTTCCGTGGAGGACATTAGTGAATTCAGGCCTAGGCTGTCCCCATAGATTTTATAATCGGAGTCCTTAGTGTCTCCTCACCCCTTCAGCAAGAATCTGCCTCCCAGGGAGTTTGTGTCAGGAAAAAGGCAAAGCTCTCTTCTTAGCTGGGCTGCCTGAAAGAGTACATTGAAAATGTATCTAGTTATTGCCAAAGGGGACTGACTATGGAGTCCAAAGAGTAGGCCCGAATCACGGCACTCAGGAAAAGTTGTGGTGTTTACCTTTGTTTTCTGCCCCTCCTTAGTTAGGATCTTCTTGTTACGTTTATTTTCTTTTCACTGTGTTGGGAAAAGTAACTCACACAATCCTCCCATCCCCCACCCTCATCATACACACAAACTCTAAGAAACACTTTCTCCTTTTATAGGGAAGAGTTATCATGTGACCCTAAGAAGGCAGGACCACCCCCATTCCATCACCTACCCTTTAAACTCGAGGAATGCTTTCTTTAAAGTTCTTCCATCTAAGGTCCTGCCTGAGTTTTTTGTGTTCCCCTTATAGCACTGCTGGGACCTTAAGAGGTCATTGATCCATCTGGCTGTCTCTGGATCCCTCTGTGGCTGCTGTCTTGGGATAGTCCTGTACGTTTGAGGTTTCCTTTCTGTTTGGTTAGAGGCTTATGTCCCTGTGTGTGTCATCTAGGGTAAGGTGAGGTGAGGGGGAGCCCTGTGCTTAATGGGAGATGTCTAAATGCACTGACTGCTGAGAGGGCTCTGTGAGTGTTGATTAGAGTTAAGCCCAGAGTGGCTGCTAATGTACATTCCTGACTGATAGGGACCAGATAATGTGCTCCAAGCAATATTTTTAACCTGTAGGAGATATGGAAGCTTAACAGAGTTAAGCTTTTCTGCTACTTTTGGTGACACTAGGTGCTAAATTCCCTGCTGACGTGAATAGTATTGGATCCTGGGCATTATCAACAAACAAACAACAACACACCACCTTCCCACTTGGAAGTCTCTTCTTCTTCCATTCTTTCCTTCCCTTGCATCTTTCTTTTTACTTCTCTCTCTAATTCTATTGCTGTTCCCCCATACTGTGCCTTGATCTTCCTCCCTCCCCCTACTTCTCCAGAGTAAAATCTTGGTGAGAGATAGGAGAAAGGAAAATCCACAAATATAGGAAAGCTGCCAAGAGAGGCAAGCCCCACCTACCCACTTCTCAGTCAAGTCTCAGCTGAGGAATGTGGAACTTCTGATTCCCTGATATAAAGTTGGCTGGTAAGTAAGGGCTGTCAGTGGAAGTGAAAGCGGGTGGTTAGGATGGAGAGCTAGGGCCTATCTGGGTGGGTAGGTGAGCCAGAAGCTACAGGGGGCCCTCTGCTGATACCTGAGCTCTGTGTGTGCAGGGCGGGAAAGATGCCCCATTTCTCCACCTCTAATAGTCACCCCTCCCGGAGCACCCCTCCTCCCCACTGATCCCAGGCAATGCCAATGAGAGCATCTCCTCTCCTGTTTCCAGGTGTGGCCTTTGGCCTCAGGCCGACTGGGACAGTGCCTACACACCATCCAGACTGAAGACCGAGTCTGGTCCATTGCTATCAGCCCATTACTCAGGTAAGGGAGACATATTTGGATGTGGTTTTCTCTTGTATAATAATGCTTTTATTTTACTAGATCAGATGAGCTAGAAAATCTTCCACTTGTGTATTCTAGGTTGCTTTGAGCCACTGTTACTTGGAGATTTTTTAATCCTCCAGAGATTTGAGGTGTTTAAGTCACTTCATATATGCGTGGGATTGAGATAAACTTCTAAATGTGAATTTCCTAAGCATCTAACCTCAGAAATATTAAGGAAAGAATATAGGAATATATAAGAATATGACAAAGAGTCCAGCTGTTACCAGGAGTGTCCCTTCTGAAACAGTTGTCCTCTGGGGTTGTTCCCAAAGCAGAGGCCTCTCACCACCCCTGGGAGCTGACAGCATCCAACTTGCTCTCACAACTCACATGTCTGCTCTGTTCCCCTTGGAAAATGTCCTCTGGAGTATCCCTTACAGACTTAAGTCATCAGGAGAGGCTTGGGGCCCAGATCCAGCTGGGTCCTCAAACAAAGACGTGTGTGGAGAAGTAGTGACATTGATTATTATAGCAGAAGTGTGAGATTTTGATAATGGATTTACACTAGCCTTTGGCCTGACAGTTACCTCTCTCTCTCTCTTTTTTTTTTTTTTAATTATTTTATTTTTTGAAATGGGGTGTTTCTATGTTGACCAGGCTGGTTTTGAACTCTTGGCCTCAAGTGATCCTCCCATCTCCGCCTCCCAAAGTATATGAACCACTGTACCTGGTCCTGACTGTTAGTTCTCTAACCTTACCTATGAACAAGTTAGGTTTGCATCCAACTTCCACTTTTGAGGCCCTCTGGAACCAAGACGATCCCTCTCCTCCACAGCAGGGTACATAGACTTTGCTGTACCTCTTCTACCACAGTGTTTTCCCAGGGTCTTCATCCACTTCCTTTACCATTCACTCCCTACTCACATGGAAATGTGAAAGCTGTAGGGCTGCCGCCCTCCAACACTAGGTTTAAGTCACTCTCTTATTTTATAAGAGACTTGGCCCTACCCACTTCGCTTAGGCCCTTCAGCTTCTTTCTCCTCACCCCATGGAGGCTGCACCCCTCCTCCTGCTCCCTTCCACAACTCCCTTTCAAATTTTTTTCTTCTTAAGAATTAGAGCCGATTAGCCACGTCATTAATTCTTCAATTTGACGGCTGATATAGCAGAACCTGAAACACATTGCTGACCCCAGAGAATGGAGACCCCGTTCCTTAGCATATTGACGATGGGAGAAGTTAATTAAAATTCCACAGAGCAGAGGTGTCGGCTAACCTGTAAACCTGTCGCTGTTCAAAACAAATCATTCTAGCAATCGTAGGAAAGAGGGAAGGAAAGACCAGCAGGGAGTGGAGAAGCTAAGTGTGTGGGAGCAGAGGGTGGAAAATAGAGCCATCGAGCTTTGTCTCCTCCTCATTTTCTTCCTAATGTTGCCCTTTTGAAAGCCAATTAGCCAGACCTGGGCATCTGCGGGCTGGATAGAAGGCAAGTACTACAGCCAGTGAGAAGTGACAGATGTGCTAGTGACTTTGTCTTTTTTTTTTTTTTTTTTTTTTGAGACGGAGTTTCGCTCTTGTTACCCAGGCTGGAGTGCAATGGCACGACCTCGGCTCACCGCAACCTCCGCCTCCTGGGTTCAAGCAATTCTCCTGCCTCAGCCTCCCGAGTAGCTGGGACTACAGGCACGAGCCACCATGCCCAGCTAATTTTTTGTATTTTTAGTAGAGACGGGGTTTCACCATGT
>PVKV010027662.1:0-26319 GCA_004027835.1 Alouatta palliata | reverse complement strand
ATAAGAGTCTCATTATACTATGGAGTCTTGTTTCGATGTCTTGAAGAAAGCTGTCTATAGTGTGCAAAGGTCAACTCTTCATCCTGATTTGCAGTTTACTTCAAAAATACGTTTCTCCATAACATAATTTTTATCTCTTTTAATATACCCAAATATATTTAGTCTTCCTATAAAATTTAAGAAACCAAGAACCACCATACGTTTATGTTAAGCAATTTGTTTCTTTTTAAAATCTTATTTGGAAATAATCCAGACATTTAATCAGTATTATTAATTAAATATATCAGACTCATTGCCTGAGAAACCTGAATACTTATCCAGGTGACCTTAGGGCAAGCTCGTATAACCCTCTTACTATAGCAGCTAATACTTTCTTGAAAGAGCCACCTCCTGACTAGAGGGCCACCAACCCAAGCCATTACAGCAGCTCATAACAGAATGACCCTGCTCCAGGAAAGGAGAAAACAAAGCTAATTCCACCACCTGTAACATCTGGGCTAATCAGAGGTCCTGAGCCTGTCCACATGACTACTTCACTGCTAGCATAACTAGCATTCGAGAAAACCAGCACGCTAATCAAAACTACAAGCAAGCACCTTCACAGAGTCTACCTCACTCCCCTGCTACCTCCACTGGAGCAGGTGCTGGGAGATCTGAAGATAGATCACATCACAGGACTCTTTGCAGACACTCTCTGGTACCAGCTCAGAGTCTGGTAGCCTCACTGGATGGCTAGACCAGAAGAGTAATTTAACAATCACTGCAGTCTGGCTCTCAGAAAACCCCATCTCTGGGGGAAGGGGGAGAGCACCACATCAAGGGAACACCCCATGGGACAAAAGAATCTGAACAGCAGCCTTAAGCCCCAGATAGTGTAGCCAAATGAGAAGGAACTAGAAAAAACAATTCTGGTAGTATGACAAAACAAGGTTATTTAACAACCCCAAGAGATCACACTGCATCGCCTGCAATGGATCCAAACCAGTAAGAATTATCTGAAGTTCCAGAAAAAGAATTCAGAAGGTTTATTATTAAGCTACTCAAGGAGGCACCAGAGAAAGGTGAAAACCAATTTAAAGAGATTTAAAATATATATAGGATATGGACCCCCCCCCAAAAAAAAAAAACTCCACAGAAATAGGTAGCATAAATAAAAACAATCACAACTTCTGGAAATGAAAGACACACTTAGCAAAGTGCAAAATACACTGAAAAGTTTCATAACAGAATCTCACAAGTAGAAGAAAGAACTTCAGAGCTCAAAGACAAGGCCCTTTTGAATTAATCCAATTTTAAAAAGACAAAGAAAAAAGAATTAAAAAAATAAAAGGAACAAAGCCTCCAAGAAGTTTGGGATTATATTAAGTGACCAAACCTAAGAATAATTGCTGTTACTGAGGAAGAAGAGAAATCTGAAAGTCTGCAAAACTTGTTTGAGAGAATCATGGAGGAAAACTTCCCTGGCCTTGCTAGAGATCTAGACATCCAAATGCAAGAATCTGAAAGAACATCTGGAAAATTCATTGCAAAATGATCATCACATAAGCACATAGCCATCAGGTTAGCTAAAGTTGAGATAAAAGAAAATTTTTGAGAGCTATGAGGCAAAGGCATCAGGTAACCTATAAAAGAAAACTTAAGAGATACAGAACGGCAGAATGGATAAGGATTCACAAAACAAGTATCTGTTTTGTGATACTTGTCAAGAGCCTCACTTAACACATAAGGACTCACGTTAACTTAAGGTAAAGAGGTGGAAAAAATATTCCACACAAATGAACAACAAAAATGAGGAGGAATAGCTATTGTTATATCAGACAAAACAGACATTAAAGTAACAACAGTTAAAAAAGACAAAGAGGGACAATTATATAATGATAAAAGGACTAGTCCAACAGGAAAATACTGCAATCCTAAATATATATGCACCTAACACTGGAGTTCCCAAATTTAGAAAACAATTACTACTAGACCTAAGAAATGGGACAGATGGCAACACAATAAAAGTGGGGGATTTCAATACTCCCAACAGCACTGGACAGGTTATCAAGATAGAAAGTCAACAAAGAAAAATTGACTTAAGCTGTACCCTAGAACAAATGGACTTAACAGATATTTACAGAACATTTTACCCAACAAGTGCAGAATATACATTCTATTCACCAGCACAGGGAATATTCCTCAAGCTAGGCCATATCATCATTTATTAGGCCACAAAACAAGTCTCAATAAATTTAAGAAAATCCTGATTATATCAAGTGCTCTCTTAGATCACAGTGGAATAACATTGGAATTCAACTTCAAAAGGAACCCTCAAAACCATGCAAATACATAGAAATACAAGGAAATTACATAATCAACTTCTGAATGATTGTTGGGTTAACAATGAAACCAAAATGAAATTTTAAAATTCTTTGAACTGAACAATAATAGTAACACAGTCTATTAAAACACCTGTGATACAGCAAAAGCAATGCTAAGAAAAAAGTTTATAGCATTAAATGCCTACAGCAAAAAGTCTGAAAGAACACAAATAGACAATATAAGGTCACACCTCAAGGAACTAGAGAAACAAGAACGGACCCAACCCAAACACAACAGAAGAAAGAAAATAACAAAGATCAGAGCAGAACCAAATGAAATTGCAACAAAAAATTCCAAAAGATAAATGAAACAAAAGCTGGTTCTCTGAAAAGGAACAAAATTGACAGACCTTTAGTGAAATTAACCAACCAACCAAACAAACAAACAAAAACGTAAGAGAGAAGACCCAAATAAGCTCAAAACGAAATGGGAGATATTGCAACCAATACCTCAGAAACAGAAAATGATTCAAGGCTACTATGAACACCCTTATGTGAACAAACTAGAAAACCTACAACCCTCCTAGATTAAACCAGAATAGAAACTCTGGACAGACCAATAACAAGCAGTGAAGTTGAAACAGTAATTTAAAAATTGCCAACAAAAAAGTCTAGGACCAGATGGATTCACAGCTGAATTCTGTCAGAAATTCAAAGAAGGATTGGTATCAATTCTATGAAAACTATTCCAAAAGACAGAGAAAGAAGGAATCTTCCCTAAATCATTCTATGAATCCAGTATCACCCTAATACCAAAACCAGAAAAGGACATAACAAAAAGAGAAAACTACAGACCAATATCACTGACAAACATAGATGCAAAAATCCTCAACAAAATACCAGCTAATTGAATCCAACACATATCAAAAAGATAAACCACCAGGATCAAGTGGGTTTCATACCAGGGATGCAGGGATAGTTTAATATACCCTAGTCAATAAATGTGATACACCATATGAACAGAATTAAAAACAACAATCACATAATCATCTCAATAGACACAGAAGAAGCATATAACAAAATCCAGCATCCATTTATGATGCATTTCTTCATATGTTTGCTGGCCATTTGTATGTCTTCTTTTGAGAATGTCTATGCTCAACATCACTAATTCTCAGGGAAATGCAAATCAAAACCACAATGCAATGCCACATTACTCCTGCAAGAATGGCCATAATTCAAAAAATAAAAAAATAATAGATGTTAGCATGGATATGGCAAAAAGGAAACACTTTTACACTGCTGGTGGGAATGTAAACTAGTACAACCATTATGGAAAACAGTATGGAAAATCCTTAAACAACTAAAAGTAGAACTACCATTTGGTCCAGCAATCCCACTACTGGATATCTACCCAAAGGAAAAGAAGTCACTTTATTAAAAAAGACACTTGCACATGCATGTTCATGGCAGTACAATTTGCAAATTCAAAAGTTTGTAACCAGCCCAAATGCCCATCAATCAGTGAGTGAATAAAGAAAAGATGATATGTATATATACATATATATATGTCATGTATATATATATATGTCATGTATATATATATATATGTCATGTATATATATATATATGTCATGTATATATACATATATATGGCATATATATATACACACACCATGGAATACTACTCAGTCATAAAAAGTAACAAAATAAAGGCATTCACAGCAACCTGGATGGAGCTGGAGATCCTTATTCTAACCGAAGTAACTCAGGAATGTAAACTCAAACATCAGATGTTCTCACTTATAAGTGGGAGCCAAGCTATGAGGATGCAAAGGCATAAGAATAATACAGTGGACTTTGGGGACTTGAGGGGAAGGGTGGAAGGTGGGTGAGGGTTAAAAGACTACCTATTGGGTACAGTGTTCAGTGTTCAGTTGATGGGTGCACCAAAATCTCAGAAGTTATCATTAAACAACTTATCCATGTAACAAAACACCACCAATTCCCCAAAAACTACTGAAATAAAAAAAAAATTAACAACTACTGAGCATCTTAGTTCCCTTTCTTTTACCATTTTAAAATGTATACACTGCTGTGAATTTCAATAAATGAGCTAACTGTGAAATAAATAAATAATTTTAACATAACATAATCAAGATTTTAAATCACATGAAGAGCTTATTTATAAATGTTTACCCCATTTGCAATTTGCCTCATTTATTTTTAATAATTTACCTAGATTACCTATGAACATTGAGATAGTAGACAAAGCTAGAACCTTTTCAAATTATTTTTCTGTCAACCATTTTTATACCCTGTAAATATCAGGTGTTCACCTAATTAAGAACCCTTATAATTAAATATTGGCTATTTTGCTGATAACTGAAAAGATACAGCTGTTTTCATTAAATCAAAAATACTAAGTTAGTCTTACTTACCAAAAGAATGCACAAAGATCATTCTCTTTTAGGCTGAGTTTGTAGTTTTATAACCTTTGTGCCAAACCCTGACACCATAAAGTATTTAGCAAATATAAAACTGACCAGTAAACCCAGGCAAAAATGTATGCTGACAATTTTGAGAACATTTTTATTTTACCAAAAATGTTTAAACCAGATTATTTATTAAAGATTTACTTAAGTAATGTGGACTAAAGAGCATTGGGGTTAATTACCACATATTTTATATGAGCACCCATTTATGTAAGTCAATCTAAACAGAATTCCTTAAGGGATTTCTGGTTGACTATGTCAGATTTTACCATGTAGACACAACATGACACTTGTACATATGTGTAAACACACCTAAACATATATATATACACACACAAAGATTTTATAGCTTACATTTTAGAGTGTTAGTCATAAGACAATGAAACATACAAACTAACCAGTTAATAAAACCTGTTATGACCAGACATGGTGGCTCATGCCTAAAATCCCAGCACTCTGGGAGGCCAAGGTGGGCAGATCTTTTGAGTTCAGGAGTTTGAGACCACCCTGGGCAACATGACAAAACCCCATCTCTACCAAAAATACAAAAAAAACTAGCTGGGCGTGGTGGTGCAGGCCTGTATTCCCAGCTACTCGGGAGGCTGAGATGGGAGGATCACTTGAGCTTGGGAAGTGGAGGTTGCGGTGAGCCAAGATCATGCCACTGCACTCCAGGCTGGGTGACAGAGTGAGACCCCATTTCAAAAATAAATGAATAATCTAATTAATTTAATTAAAATAAATTTTGAAAACATAAAAAATAAAAGCCTATTGAATAAAAATTATATTTCTGACAAAATTGGTAACTGTTAACATGGCTAGATTTTATTTGCTCCTATCAGTTATCTAATGAGGGCTACTGATAAAAATTTAGAGTAAAACTGTTTATAGCAGTTTGATTTTTAACAACTCCTTTTACCTTTTTTTGAATTTTTTCAGGTTTGAATGAATTTAGAGTTAAATGTTCAATGTTTGCATTTAGCAATGACTGGTTGAATTATATAATAAGAACAAAATCACCAGGTGGCCCCGACTGTATCTTTTGTTCGATAGTCTGTTTTTTTGATGGGGAAGGAAAGCGTCATAGCAGTTTTATAGTACTGGATTTTCCTTTTCTTTTTTTTTTCTTTTTTTTCTTTATCCCTGCATGTCAGACAAAGCAAAAATTTTATACCAGACTGAGATATATTATTGCTCTGAGTTCAAGATTTTGACCTGTTTAATCTGAGAGCCTAACTTTTATAAACATTTACCTAGTCCTTTTTTTAGACTATTCATGCTTTAATTAACTGCTCCATCACTCTAATTGTTAGTTAGACAAACCTAAATTTACATTTCCAAAACATGTCTAGGTTGTTGGTTACCATGGAGCTTTTGTAATTTGTAAAGCCATTACTTTGAAAACCCTTTAACATTTTTTTTTTAAATCTTGGCTGGAATACCATAAGCGGTGAACTTATCTCAATACCAGTAGAAAAGTCTGAAGATCTGAAGCATATAGAATAAAATAGAGATAGAAACAGAACTTAGAAGATTCTACACGTGAACTCTATATTGGCAGAGTGTTTTAGAGAGTTTGAATAATGACTGTTTGGCTCTGAACTTTACTTGATGGAATTTGCCCATCAGTTTAAAGTGTGCACAGAAGTGGGCTATAATATGTAGTTGGCTGAAATCCCAGAAAATCTGGCATGCCTTAATACTTGAGAATCCCATGCCTTTTCTTTTTAATCTCTCCAGTGCAAAGAAAATCCTGCAAATCTGTCAGGAAAGGTCAGGAGTTTGGACAGGTGCTTTGGACAGAAGCAACTGCCCTAGTGGCTTTCAGTTAGCCATCTTGCATCCATGATTTAGAATGCTGATGTTTTCAAGCAAAGATTTTCAGAAACAAGCAAAAGAAAAGAGCCAAATCAATTACAGACACAGAGAACCAAACCGAAATCAGTGTTTACAGAGATTTTACCCTAGCTGTGCAGATCAAACAAAATATTTAATTAGGCAAGCAAAACTAAAAGTGAATTTGCCAGAAAAGACATGCCTCACAAACAAACATAACTTATGTAGAAACAAGGGTGCTCAAATCAGAAAAACACTTGTCATTATACCAGAAAGAATTTACCGGAAAAGACAAAGAATTGTTATCATCTCAGGAAGGATGTAAGGTCTTTGGCTTACGGTGGCCTTATCCAAATCAGATGCTGAATAAGTGAAGAGCTTCTACTCAAAAGCGGGAAGCTCAGCCTGATTGAAGACTCTCCAGGGCAGAAAAGGCAAGTCACAGAAGCAGAGTCCTCAAGTGAGGACTGCACGCCAGTTCCAAGAATCGCTGATTTCTTCTCCAGGTCCTACTTCTGGACACCATTTACGGCAACCTAAACAACAGAGTTTCTCTCTAAAAGAAAACAGTATTTATTCAGCAATAGTGCCCTGCACCGGGAATACGTGTGTCATAGTGACGTGAATAGTCAGGGAGGTAAAAGAAGACAAAGGCTTTTAAAGGAGAAATGAAGCTTAGAGAATTGTTTTGAGACCATCACCCTTGCCTGAAAAGATCAATAACAGGGTGACACTAGCCCAAGGCTGGACAGGCAGTTCTGGGCACATGTTGCTGTGGAAATCTATTTTGTGTTAAGTTTGCAAAGGCTTTAGTGGAAGGTTACAGTTTTAGCAAAGTCCTTTCTGATAGTTTTTGTTATCAGGAATATGGGATAAAATCCTCTCTATGTAGCCTTTCTCAGCCCTATTTGTCATGGATTTTTTTTTATTAACACAATTTTAGTTCTGACAGTTTTTCTGTATGGATGGAGAACTAGAGAGAAGCATGATGGAAGAGCTTGCCCAGGGCCATACAGTTCACGTTGGAGGGCGGGAGAGCAGACCCTGGCTATCTGCCTGCCCTACCAGAGCCTTCTGCCTCTCTGTGATGGCAGTTCTTGCGGAAGGGGTTACCCAGCCTACCTCCATGAGGTGAATTCATCTGCCTTCTCTGTGGGCCTGTGGGAGAACTGGCTTCCCACCCTGGAGGTTCCCAGTCTACCCCTCCATACACAGGCCAGCACCGACATCTCACAGCAGGAAGCCCATGCCACAGCTTTGGGCACCTGTGTAGACGGCCATTCCGCTTCTGGTTGATGGCTGGTCCAGTAGTAAAACAAGCTTTTTTTTTTTTTTTTAATTGAGAATAACCCTGAAACCTGTTTTCACCATTAGGAAGGTATCTCCAGAAAATGTCCCTGGAGTGTTGGCCACCACTGAACACGCCTTTCCTCCGCCCCCCACTAGATGGCAGCGTGCCTTCCCTGGCCTCTGATGCCAGCCTGGAGGTGTAGGTCAGGGAGAGATTTCCCTCCCTCTGTCCTGCATGTGTCCCTGTGGGGCAGCAGGGGCAGAGCCTGGTTCTGGCTTCTGGAAGTGCCCGGATGCAATTTTTGTCAACGTAAATAACTAGCAGAGAGAATCTCTGTAAACAGAAATACTATTTATTCAGGAACAGGGCATTGCAGCAGGAAAACATATGCCAGAGTAAACTGTGTGCAAATTTAGGGAGGTTAAAAAAAAACAAAAAACAGAGAAAGGTTTTTAAAGGAAAAAGGAGGATGACATGATGGTTTTGAAATCATTATCCTTGGCTACACAGATCAATACCACAGGTTCTGCCAGTCCCAGGTTGGCCAGGCAGTTGCTGGGCCCTGGGAAGACTGGGTCCTGGCAGCCGAGCTCAGTGGGTGCAGAGCTGGAGCAAAGCCAGCAGGCAGACGCAGCCCGAACCACACACCTCCCCCACAGTTCGGGAGACGTGGAAAGGGTGTGGGCTCAAGAGTGAGAAGGTTCCATGTCTACAGGTTACGAATCTCTGCTGAACCCACCATGCTCACACACAAATGAATAAAAAAATACATAAATAAAAATTGGAAAACAAAATTACAGACTTAAAAAAAAAAAAAAACACACAGTCCCCTTCTCAGGCTTCCCCATCGTGGTAAATGGTGTCACTGTCCACCCAGTTGTTCTGACAGCACTCAAATGTCACCTTTGACTCCTCCCAGCATCCTCGTCACACCCAGTCCACCAGCAAGAACTGTTGCCTCCATGTGCAAAATCTATCCTGGATCTCCCCAACCTGGACAAATTCACTGCCCAAGAAATAAAACCCAGCCCCTCCCCAGGGCCCACGAGGCCCTGCCCTATGTCCTGGGTAACTTCTTTCCCTCCTTGACAAGGTCAGCGAGTCACTGCCCGGGGCGTTGGCACACGCCACTCTCAGCCACAAGCACTCTTACCTGGGATCTTAGTCCGGCTGGCTCCTGATCTTTTTATCTCAGCTGAAATGTCACCTCTTCAGAGGGAATGTATTTTTCATGGAAGTTTTCAACACTATGCAAAATAACAAGAATTGTGCAATGAACATGAAGCAGCCATCACCTATTTTCAATAATTCTCAACCTGCCCCAACCTGCTTTCTTTGGTACCCTTACCACAGAGTATTTTGAAGCAAATCCCTGGCCTTGCATCTTTTTATGTACAAATATGTCAGTTCCTCTAGACCAGAAATTGTGTCTACAAGATCAGAGAAGTCACCCATAATGAAGCGGCTGTCCCTTCCCCTCTGGTCCCCTCATCTCCTCTGGTCATGGACATCACAGCACGTTGCACTCTCTGTCATCTCTTTTTTCCTGTTTTTATTTTGTTTTCTGTGTCCCCTGCAATCCCTAAAGGTGAGCCCCTTGAGAGCAAGGACTCTGCCTGCCTGTTCCTGTTACGCAGCAGAGCACTGCACAGTGCCTGCCTGTGCTGGGTGTTCACAGGGGTCTCTGCAAGAAGAAGGCAGAGCCCACGTGCTGGTCCTGGGCCACAGGGTCAGTTCTGCATGCTGAGGACAGACGTGGGGAGGGACAGTGGACAGACATGTGCATTGACATTCTTCTCATGTCATTTTATTTTAGATGAACAGCCAATTCAGGTCAACCAGAATTCCATGACTTGCCCTGGGCCAAAATTAGAAAAACCTGGACAGTAAGTACCCCTGGCAGGAGGCCCTAGCGGGCAAGAGGCCAGGGGGTCAGGGTTGGGCACCGTGAGGTGTACAGAATGTGGATGCCCCCTGCTGGGACAGTAGGTGTCTCCAGCTGAGCAAAGAGCACCCTCTTCCCCACATCCCTTGTTGGTGACCCCAAGGTGTTGAGGGATCTGTGGTGTCCTAGGATCTGTGAGGAGGGAGGATGAGGGAGATGATTGCCCAAGGAATGGTACCTTCGCTCCAGGTCACCTTTCAGAGTTAAGCCAACAGACTGTAAAAGCCGAAATGGTGACACCAAGCAGATCTCCCTGGTCACTTAGGACACGGTCACAGTGGCATGGGACCTGATGCAGGGCCCCTCACTACCAGACCCACCCCTGCCCCCGTTTGGTCATCATTGCTGAGTTAACCTGCTCTTGTCTGGGGAGTGACCTCTCATTACCCGTGCTGTCTGCTGGCCAAGGGCAAGAATTGCATCTCTCCGGGCTGGCTCTCACCACCTGCATTTTTGGTGCTTTAGGAAGTTCTTAGTTGAAGTCAGCTTGAACAACGGTGTCTCATTCTTCAAGAGCAATGTCAGTGTCACCGGCACCACATGTGTGAGTACCAGCGTGGGACTGCAAACACGTATGAGGACTGTCTAGAGCTCCAGTGCTAGAAGGAGATACACCCTGGGGAGGACAGAAAGGGCAGACAGTTCCCAGGCAGTCCCAGAAAGTAGCGTGTGCAGCAGGAACCTGGGGCTGCACCATCCTGGCTTCCAGCTGGCAGGAGGGTGAGGCTGGGAGGCTGTCCACCAGGAGCCAGAGTCCAAGGCCTCTACAGTGTCCAGTTTCTCCACACGGGCCTCCCAGGCCCAGGAGCTCTGGAAGATTCCATGCACTGCCATCGGGTACATGTGCTGCTGAACTGGTGCCGCAGCTGCTGATCTGGTCCTAAACCTGCTCGTGACCCTGGCCCCCAAGCCTGCCTCATGGTCACCTGGTGTCATGTCCAGATGCCTTCAGCCCCCTTTCTGCCTCTCCTCCTTGCTCGGGCCATGGAGCTGTCCCAGTCTCTTCCTCAAGCCCTGCAGTAAGTCCCCTCTTGCTGCTGAAAGAGAGGCTCTCAGGCACTCGGACTGGGGCTCAGCTCCAAGAAGCCCCAGGGAATGCAGGCGCTGTGCCCCAGGTCCCGGCTCTTCAGAGCTCCACATCTTTGGGCAGGTTGGCCCTGGGCCACATAGGCAGGAGGATGCGCTGGAGGGACGGGCGGGAGGCCTGAGCCCACCCTGCCGCCTTGTGTCCTGTCTCACTTGTGAGGAGGCACCAGTGTTGAGAGTCCTCCCTCTGGGTCTACCCTTGCCAGTCCCTGCACATCCATGCACAGATCAGCAGGCTGAATGCACACATCCCCATCAGGAATCCACCCACTGATGGCCCGACAGCGACAGGCTCCTGATGTCGGAGCTGCCCTGGGTCTCCAGCCTCGCCAGGGGCCTTCATGCTTGGCCTCAGTGGTTCCTCTCCTTCAGCCAGCGTAGTTCTCAGCACAGGCTCTCCCCCCTTCCCTCCCCGGCCCTTCCCTCCCCATCAGCCTACTGTCTAAGCAGAGATCTGGATCTGGGGAAGGCCTGGGCAGCTTGCCTTCCCACAGATGCTGCTCAAGGTCCCTTTATTGTGAAGAACACCCAGAGAAGTGCTCACGTTGCTCACACCCTACGTGGCCCTGATTCTGAGCCAGGACTTCCTCTGAGCTCTCTAAACTTCACAAGTGCCCCCAGGGAGGGAGGCTCATTCCCTTTGCACAGATGTGGAGACTGAGGCTCAGACCCGTGTGTGGATGTGCCCACGGTACAGAGCCTGAAAGTGGGGAAAGAGGCTGTGGGAGATGGACCCGGGTCTCCTGCCCCCGCTCCTGCACCTGCACCTCTCTCAGCCGCAGCACCCCCACCCACGCCCGTCTTTGTACCTGTAGATTTTGTGGTCCTCACAGAAGCTCTGTGCTGGCCTCACTGTGGTACATGGAGGCAGGGCCAACTAGAGAGAGCAAGGGATGGGCAGGTGGGCCCCCAAGTGGACGGCACTGGGAAGAGGCCACCCAGGCCCTCCCAGGCCTGGCATTCCTCTGTCCCTTGGGCACGGCTCATGGTGCTCTCTTTCTCCACCAGGGCTTTTTCCATAACTGGCTGTATTTTGTGCCACTCCTGCTGCTGCCACTGCTGCTGTGTTGTGTCTGGTCGCTGTGTCGCAGGAAGGCAAGTGCTCCCTGCCTGCCCAGCCCTGAGGCCCAGGCCCACGCCCACCCTCCGAGGGACTCCAACACGTGACTGCCCTGTGTTCCCACCTGTGGGAAGTTTCCTTCAGCTCCCGGCTCATCATGTGAGCCTGGGGAGGCACAGACCTGTCCACACGTTCCCAGAGCCTAGCAAGCCTGGGCTTCTGCAGGGCCTCCTGCCCCAGGCTGGCCACAGAGAGCTGGCCTGGGATGCCCTGGACATGGAGCTGAGCCCTGCCCTGGCTCCCAGAGAGAAGTGACCCCAAAACTCCTGAAACCAGGGCTGCCTCAACAAGCCAGACTTCCGGTCGCCTCAGATGGATAAGCGCCAGGAGGCGGCCTCCGTGTGGAGGGAGGAAGACAGGGTCCCCCATGAGGTCCTGATGGCCCACATGGAGGATGGTGCTGTAACCCCCCAGCTGTCTGTGCCTTGAGAAACCAGTGTGGATCTCAGCACATGTCTGGTGCCTTCCCCATTCCTCCATCTGTCTTTACTGAGCTTTAGATTCACTGGGCCCCATGCTGAGCTGGGAAGGGACAGAGATAAAGCAGCCACCATTCTCCACACGGAGCTCACAGTCCTGTCTTGTCAGGGCTGAGGGTGAAATGTCCACCCCACAGGAGTGGGAAGGGCCCCTGTAAGGGAGAACAGGAGCCAAAAGCAGACACGGAGACTGGCGCAGGGAGGATGGAAGGGGTGCTGGGAGCTGGTGGGATGGACCCAGCCCAGAGAGCTGCAGACAGGACAGAGCAGGGGGAGGAGAGGACAGAGCTCAGCCCAGGGAACATGCAGTGCTCATCTCTGCCCAGGGAGCTGTGAGCAGAGGAAGCTGGGGACTCGGCAGTGAGGCTGGGAGGTTAGGGAGGGCTCCTGGGGACAGACAGCTTCTCCCTGAAGGGGTGGGCACTCTCTTCTCCATGTGGCTGTGGGAAAAGGACACTTGTAGGAGTTGGGCCTCTCTAGAGACCTGGTCCCTGGCCTGGATGACCCCTAGGAACCCCACAGCGGCAGTACAGGTGTTCTCCTTGGGTAAGACTGGAGGCTGAGGCCCAGGACGAGGAGCCTGCCAAATACAACTTCACAGGCTCAGGGTGGCCAGAGTGACACTCCAAAGAGCATTCTGTCCTCCTGCTCCAGACCAGGGTCCCAGCTGTGCACAGGGCCAAGGTAAAGCCCACCCACCCCCATCCAGCCCACATTTGTCTCTTTTGAGCATTCTAGACTGTCAAGGAGCCAGCTCCTATGCAGAAGCCGAAAGAGGTAAGTCATGGTTCTGGTCCCGATATTGTCACATCCCATGAAGTCCACTGAACTTCATCAAGAGTGCTATGAAGCCTGCGCCCCATGACCTCCACCTGCTTGGGCAGAGAAGAAGGTGACAGAGGGGCAGAGCGAAGCCTGAGAAGGGCGGGAACTCACAGTGATGGCCCCAGCACACTCTTCCGCCTCCCTGCACACCTCAACATGATCCTTGTCACCAATTCACAGCCTGGGGTGGCCAGTTTCAGCAACTGTGATGATCTCTCCTGAATAAGTGGGGATCTTCTGTCAAAACCCCAAGGACCTGTTGTAAGATGCTAAGAACGCTCTGGAAAAGGACCTGGCCCCCTCCCCAGGCTCCAGATGTGGGTGTGGCTCCATGTGGCCTCTCTGGATCGCTGTCTCTAGGCAGGGCTGAGGAGCTGGCTGGGGTTAGCTTCTTGGGACTGCAGGGCTGAGGGATGGGGGAGTTCTGGTGGGCACCGAGCCAGGAGAGACACCAGCTCAGTGAACACAGGGACCAGGAGTCCAGGAGCAGGTTGTGGCTCACCTGGGTTGGAGAACGCCCGCCAGGGTCCATGGGCAGTGGTGAGCATCTGAGGCACGAGGCCCTGGGCCTGGGATGGGGTGGGAACAGGCCTCCCTGGCCAAGGCTGGCCTCTGCGGTGCTGCAGAGTGGGCCCGGGGAGGCTGCGTCTGCACCCACCTGGGTGCGGGCAGTCACCCGCAAATGCTGGGACCACTGCACAGCCCCCAGGGCAGGCCTCTTTCAACAAGGACGGAGTTTGCATGTTTCTCACATGGAGGCCCCTCCCCTGTGGTGTGGGTTTCTCTCTGGTCCTTTCGTTACTCAGACACACATCTGGCAGTGGCCAGCACTGTCACCAGACAGTTGTCTTTATTTTTGTAGGAGCCACAGCCGGAGAAACCACCACCTTCACCACCACCAACACCTCCGCCTCCGCCCCCGCCTCCGCCTCCTGGAAACACCTGCCCCACTGTGATTATTTGTTGCTCTGGGTGCCAAGGAGTGTGCGGGATGAGAGGGATAAAGGTGAGAAGGGCACAGTGGAGAGGGGCTGTGACCCCCGGCTGGGACTGCGGGAAGAGGGGGCAGCTGGGTCCCGCTGCAGAGGTCTGGGCCCTGGAGAAAGGCAGGCTCTCTGGGGGCTGGATTTTGGTCACTTGATGCCAAGAGCAACCAGATGCTCACCTGTGGCCCACCCTAGTGCCCCTGTGGCAGGCATGTATGAGGGCCCCTGTCCCCTGCACCACCAGGTCTGTCCCCGCACATCGAACTCCCTCTATAGAAGGATCCATGTTTCTGTACAGTGGCAGCTTTTGATGTCTGGCCAGCCCCTGGTTCCCACAGGGGTGCCTCAGCTCCGGAAGTGGTTTAATTATTAAACCACCTGCCTACAGGTGCTTGGGTCTAGCAAACTGAGTCACAAAAGGTCATGCAGATCAGAAAAAAAAAGAAATGACCAGTCCTGACACACATTCTTCCCATCACTAACACTGCAGGGATGCCAGGGGCACCTGCCAGCCCAGGCAGCAGGATCTTCAGGCAGTAAGGAAAAGCTGGCACTGAGTGGGCTTGTTGCCTGCTGAGATGGGCTCACAGGTGCTTCAGGGAGGGGAGGAGGTGGAGACCCGAACGACCTCACAAGACACCTGTGCAGGAGATCGAGCCCGGGCGCCTACACAACAGCCACTTTCCCTGAGAAAACCTCCTTCACAAGCGAGTCCAAGGCCCATCTTGCTGAGGGGAACCCAGCCGAGCAGCAGCAGGGGGCCCTGCACAGGGGTAGACAGGGCGCCTGGGTGGCTGGTGTTGAGGGAGGACCCCAGAGTTCCTGCCTGGCTCTGCCCCTCCCCACTTGGTCCTGGCCCCTCCCCCAGGGGAAGATGGGAGCTTCCTCCTGGGAGTGTCAGGTTCCTCCACAGCCTCAGTGGGCATCTGGGGCAGCCAGGCCTGTCGCTCCCTGGGGTGTGGGGCACAGAGAAGCTGAAACAGCCTCCAGGGGGAGGAAGTCACCTGCCAGCAGCCTGAACTGCCTTGCCCTGCACGGCCCTCATCCCATCCCCACCAGGGCCTAGAAAGGCCTGACTCCAGCGCCAAGTGGCGAAGGGGCTGCCCACGTGGGTCCTGGGCTGCTTTCTGGCCTGTTTTTTCTCTGCCTTCCTCTTCTTTCTTCCCTGGTCTCAGGCACCACTCCCTGAGCAGGGCACAGTCCTCTCACCTGCCTTCCCCCATGTGACCCAGAAGCAGGGCTCCTTCTCCCCTCTGTGAGCTCCTGCCCAGGCCCCCGTGCCCAGCTCATGCTCCCCTTCAGGACCTCTGCTCGGAACCACAGGCTCCTCCCACCTTTGGACTTTTCATCTGAATCTGCCCCTGGCTTTTCCTCTTTCTTCACCAAAATACTGTTTTGTTCTAGATTCCGAAACTCTCTATGGCCACAGTGACCGTGTCCCCAACACAGTAGGCTGCTGGGCCCCTGCCCCAGGGGGAGATGGGAGCTTTGTCTGGATGTGTTCCTGAGGACAGAGCTGTGGGGGACTCAGGGGTCCTGATGCCTTCTGGAGACTGCACCAGGCTACATGGCTTCCTCGTCACCACGTTGCTTTTCAGGGCAATCTGGATACTTTTGGTGTCTTCTGTCACCCAAACTGCAGCCAGGTGCCATGGATGGGGTGTCAGCACAGGGACCAGGTGAGCTGGGGCACAGGGACACACTTGATGGACAGAAGGCCACTACTTTTCCCCTGACTGCTGTCCTCTGGGATTGTGGCTCAGAGAGCCATGTCAAGCATCTGCGTGACACAGGATGGCTGGCACAAGATACACAGAAACGGTGCCCATGGGCCTCCCAGCCCGTTTCTGGACATGGCACCCATGCACTTCCTTTGCTGGCACCTGGGGCCAGGAGTGCTGTTGGGGTGGCAGACAGGGCTGTCGGGCAGCACTGACTGGTTCTCCGGAAGAAGGATTCCTTCCTTGGGTCATTGCCTTGGGACCCTGGGGAGGACCAAACTGTTAAGATTTTCTTTTTGTAACTTACTATGAATGAGGACCAATAGTTCTTAACAAGGACTCAGTAATGTACGGAGCCCTCCCGGGGGCCAGTTGCTAGCCTAAGCCAGGCTTTCACTGTTTTTATCCTCCCAGCAGCCGCACCAATCGGTGCTATTATTATCCAGTTTACTGAAGGGAAGTGAAACGCTGAGAGATTAAGTAGTACTTTCCTGCTCCCAAAGCCCTCCAGTGACAGGGCTGGATGTGAACTGGGCCTGGCTGCTGCCCTTACCCTGCACTGCCCTCATCCTGCAGTGCCCTCCTTTCCCATCAGCACTACGGGCCTTTCTGCTCAGGTCCTGGGGCCTTGGAGAGCTCCGCTCCTGGCTCAGCCTGGGGCTCATCTGCCTGTGCTTCCCGCAGTCCAACCCTTTGCACCTGGAAGGCGATCTCGTCCCCAGGGTTTATAGAGAGACCTGCACTGGCCAGACTTCCTGCATCAGGACGGCGCAGGCTCTCCATGGCCAGGTGGCTGCGCACTGAGAAGACCTTGCAGGCTGAGAGCCTCTGGACGCTGCTGATGAGAAATGGGCCGGGAGACCCGGGAAGTATGCTGACACCTGGCAGGGCATTTCAGGTGTCGGAGGCAGGCAGGGCTCCTCCAGCCACTGGGTTCCTACTCTGTGCCTCTGCACTGGGCTCCCAATCCCAGCCACGATTACACAGAAGCCCATCCTCCATCCAAGGTCCCATGAGGCCTCTCCACGTTGCCACAGCGCAGCTCCAGTCACACGGAACTAGTCCAGCCTTAGGCACTGAACAGGCAAGATGCTCAGTCAGGCAGGAGGGACAGAACTTGATGGCAGAGTGAAGCACGGGCACCTGAAGCAGAGGGAAGGCAAGAAGTGGGAGGGTGGGCATAGGAAAGAGCCAGAAATGGCCTTACTGCCCAGTGTGGTGAGGCAGGGTTGGAGCAAGAATCTGAAATTGTCCCTTTCCCGAGGGCAGCTCTTTGAAGCTAAGGTTTGAGGGAGGGTGGCAGAGTAATTGCATTATGGAGGGCACTTACCACTGCTCAGGGCTCCGCCAGGCCCTTGTGACTATCAACACATGAAGTCCACCCTGTAATTCTTGGAGCAGCAGAGACAATCCCTATTTTACTGATAACAGAATAGAAGCCCAGAGTGTCCCAGAAAGCTGCCCGAGGCCGCCCAGATAGTAAGTGGCTGCCTCCAGGGCTATCAGAAATCAACCCAGATTTCCCTAAGCCAGGGAGGCCCACAGCTATGCCTTGTAGACCTGGGCTCCTTTCCAGCTGCTCTGCCACCATCTAATTTTACCTTGTCCTTCCCAACTGTAATCCTGAAGACCCAACTGAGTGTCTTGTAAGATTTGTGTTGGGTACTCAGGAATTCACACAGGCTGGCAGGAGTTCCCGGTTCTCCTCTTTAAGGCTTCCGTCTGCTGGCCCCAGGGTCTAATGTAAATCAAGTGCTAAAGAGGTCCATGAAATTGTTCCATTCCTGAGGGCAGCTCTTTGAAGCTAAGGTTTGGGGAAGAGTGGCAGAATAATTGCATTACAGAGGGCTCCTACCGCAGCTCAGGGCTCCGCCAGGCCCTTGTGACTGTCATTGTGTGAAGACCACCCTACAAATCTTGGAGCAGGAGAAATAATCCCTATTTTATGAGTGAGGTCCGCCTGAGACCTGCAGCCACTTGCAGAGCTACAGGGTCAGCCTGCAAGCCTAGTCCTGAGTGTACAGAGCCAGACACCAGCCAGGCTGCTGGCGAGCTCAGCAGCTTCCTGCTTGGAGACACTGGGAATGTGACCTTCCAGCCTGAGCGAGGGGCTCCCTGAGTGAGAAGGAGGCCAGAGGCTGGAGGAGAGAGCGCATCTCAGTGGGAACCTGCTGGAGACCAGGCTTGGGTGGCTCGGCCCCAGCCAGGCAGCCCAACTGCAGCTTCAGGGCTGTGGAGGCATCAGTGAGATGTCCTGCCCGGGCCAGGCACAGGCTTCTGTCTCTTCACCGCAGAGTGAAGAGGTGACCTGGGTGCCACACCGTCCTCTTCCAGGATCTTCCCTCAGACAGAGACTCACTCAGGGCTCAGCAGGGTAGAGGATCCCGACAGAACCAATGCAGGCTCTTTCTCCATCCATGCCCCGGACTTGTTGGATGGACGGGAGCCACTATTTCCAAACTCCTCTTCCTGACTTGGCATTGCAGGCTGACCTGGTGTATGGATGAGCTCAGGAGGTGAATGGGCCTGTTCAAATTCAGTGTGCTATTGAATTTAGAGGAGCTGCTGCCTTTTAAAACCTTGCTTACTTGCTCCTTTCAGCAAATCCAAACATTTTTGCATTTTGGCACATGGTAATACAGGAAATTCTCAAAGGCTCAGTTTACCAAAAACGTCAGCATTTTTGTAGCAAAAGCAGTCAGTCTTGTTTACTTTCAATTTGTAAAACTGAGTGTGTCTCTCTGCCTCATCACCTTCAGTTCTCTGAATTAATTTTTAATAGTGTCCCCTTCCAGGCCATCCCCCTACGCACTCACACAAAGTGAAGAACAAGACTCCAAGGCTCTTGAGCCAAATTCTCCCTCCCATCCGTGCTGAGGATTTTCCTTCGCCTTATCCTGTGGGTGCTCATTAAGTTCATGGGAAACAGTATTGCTAGATGCATCAGGAAAAAGAAGCTAATAATGTGAAACTTTCTCTCTCTCACCAAATATAGTGCCCACAATGATATAACAGCTTTTCCAGTGAGTTTAATTTGTGTGCGCTGCACAGCAGGAGGCCCTTTAGAAACTGGATCTGATTTCATTCTCACAACACCCAGGAGGGCTCATAGCTGCCTTCATATAGATCTTAACGTGGGCCAGAGACTGCTGCAAGTGCATTCCACAAACCAATATATGCCAACAGCTCTAATGCGGGGAGGACGCTAGAGGCCCCGCCCAGTTAGGTAACCCACCCAGGGTCACACAGTCAGGAAGCAATAGGACCCGCATCCAACAGCCTGGCTCTGGGTTCTTACTGTGTGCATGGCCACCTCTCTGTCCGGCAAGGTGGTCACCACTGTCTGCATTTCACAGCTGTGGACACCGAGGCTCTGATGTTTAGCGATGGGCTCAGCATGGCAGGGTTGGTGAGTGGTAGAGCCGGGCTATGAACTGACCCCAGGGGAGGCTCATGTCTGAGTCAGGCTCCACCCCGTGTCCTGCTGTCATGGTGATCTGTGGAATCACCTGCAAGTGCATCTCTCTACGGTGTAAAATGTCACACAGCAGGGGCTCGAGTAATGTCATTTCACTCAACGTCATCTGAACACTGAGTGAGAAATGATGATGCTGATGAGAAAACAAACCCATTCCCGGCTGAGGCCACTGTCTGTGTGCAGTTGGCATGTTCTTCCCATGTCTGCGTGGAATTTTTCTGGGGACTTCAGTTTCGCTTATACCCTAGAGATGTGCACATCAGGTGGACTGGGTGTCTGTGGGCCCAGTGTGAGTGACTTGAACCCCAGTCTCTTTGACCTTACTTAGAGTGACCCTGAGGGCCTTTTAGAAAGGCCCTGATCAAGTCTTCAGACAGGCTTGCTCCAATCATGGGCCTGAGAAGGCAGCAGAGGGAAAGGCATCGCAGATAGACACAGAGAGAAGACGGTCTATGCAGCTTGCAGCTGTGTAGGCAGTGGGCTGGCTACCCTGGTGAGTGCCCAAGATGAAAGCAAAGCAGCCGCTTCTGCAAGACAGAGTTTGCTGTTCCTATGGGTCTGGATCATCCTCTTCTCAAACCAAGGGAACTGTGGAGCTGCTGCCTTTGCAGCCCACCACCCACCCAAGAGTCCCTGGAGCCAGCCTCGAGGGCGTGGTGTGCGCTCATCCCTTCCACATGCTCACGAGAGCCTTCTGGGCCATGCTGGGGCACAGAGGAAACTGGGGCCTCCTCCTTGCTGCCAGGGGAAACAAGTTCAACCTTAGGGCTGAGGGAGTCCACAGTCAGAGATCCAGGGCTGCCTGGAGAGGCAGGGTGGACTCGTGCTGCTTGAGCTGTCTGGAAGGAGTCGTCCAAGTTAGAGGCAGCACACAGGGGAGAGAGGAGGAGCACAGCAAGGCCCATCCTGTTGGTCCCGATGGGTCCTGGCCCCACCCCTTGAGCCAGGCACCTGCAGCCTTCTGAGCCCAATTCCAATGCCATCACATTGACCTTCTCTCTCTTCTCTTCCCCACAGGGAAGGTGCCTCAGCTTAGCCCTTGCACAGTCCCAATGCGCACAGGCTCCTTGCTGCCCGGAGATCTGCTCTCCACTCAGCCAGGAGTGCCTCCCCCAACCACAGGCTCCCTGCAGCCCAAAGATGTGCCTGAGACATGGCCAGGAATGGCTCCCCCCACCACAGGCTCCCTGCAGCCCAAGGATGTGCCTGAGACACGGCCAGGAGTACATTTCCCAAGCACAAACCCTATGCAAACCAAAGAGTTGCCTTCAACCCAGCCAGAAGCGCCTCCCCATCACCTGCTCCTCCAGGTGCTGCCACCTCCCTGCTAGGTGCTCCAGGCCTCCCTCCAGGATGCTGCCACTGCTCCCCCCACTGTTCGGGCACACTGCAGAACCCCCTTTGTCACTCCCTCCCTCAGAGCCCAACTTCTAAAGCACCAAACACCAAAGATTAACAAGCCTTTGTTGCTGAACTGGATATATACATCGAGTCTTCATTTGTGGCTCAAAGGAGTTGAATTCTTGCTGATCAACCAATGAGTTTGTCACCAGAGGGCTTATCCTCTGAGTGAGCTGGATTTATGCTGCACCTGATGGGACACAGCGCCCTGGTGCCGTGGGGATGCCAGGCATGGATGCATTCCACTCCCAACATCCCTGACTTCATCTGTCACCAAAGGGTGGGACACATGAGGTCTAAGGCCAAATTCTCTGTTTAAAAAGCCCAAAAACTCTTTTTTCTTTTTCCCTTTTTTTTTTTTTTTTTGTTTTATGAGACAGAGTCTTGCTCTCTCACCCAGACTGAAGTGCAATGATGCGATCTTGGCTTATTGCAACCTCTGCCTCCCGGGTTCAAGTGATTCTCCCGCATCAGCCTCCAGAGTAGTTGGGATTATAGGCACCTGCCACAATACCCAGCAAATTTTTGTATTTTTAGTAGAAATGGGGTTTTGCCATGTTACTCAGGCTGGTCTCAAACCTTAGGTCATCCACCCACCTAGGCATCCCAGTGTGTTGGGATTACAGGCATGAGCCACCATGCTCGGCCCCTCCTTAGCTTTTTGAAAGGAAAAATACTTGCATATCTCATTTCCTATACTCCTCATCTTTTTTCCCCGGTTTCCATTTTTTGGCTACTCAGATTCTGAACGTGTCCCAGAAGGAGGTGAGGCCCTTTCTGGAAATGCGAATTATCTTCCCAGATTCCCCACAGTGTCCCCAAGACCAGGCAAATTTCAGGGAATCCTCCTCATTTCACTAGAAAAGATAGACTTCCCTCCTTAGTCGTTTGTCCCCATAGAAGGAGCCACAGCCCCAACAGAGATGAGTGTCAACAGGCGGTGTCCTACTGCCCAGAGTGTGAACGTGGGGGCTGCATGACTGCCCAAGGTGCCACCCACACAGGCCACGGACACCCCACATGGGACCCCTGAATACATCAGGAGGGGACACCCTGGGGGGCTATGGCTGAGGTTGTCCAGTCTTCCCTACTCCATCTTGAGAGTAAATAAACAGCTCTCCACCTCCCCATCTACTGGAATGCAATATTTATGCTTTTCCATAGAAATCTGAAAGACAAGTACAAGTTAAAAAATATACTAGGTTTGGGTTTTAAACAGTATTGACTAATTTGACAGTGAAACCACACTGTCCCCTCTCCCATTTTTCTTTTTCAGTGTTTCAACGGAATGGCTTGCATATGTGTGTAGGGCTTTGGGAGCTTTCTCTAGGTCACATGACTTTGATCTGCAATGCCTTCATCCTGGGGAGTTACTCTTTCTCCTCCTTCTCTGTCTTGCACCCTCCTGCCCTGCCCAGCCTGGGCTCTAAATCTAGGTCCTGCCAGCTGCCATGATGGGAAGCGAACCTCTCCTGCCCTTCCCCAGCCTCTCCCTTCTGTGTCAGCACATCTGTCTCCCAAGCTGGTTAGGAGAGGCTTTTCCAGGCACATAATGCCTTGCACGAGGCATCCAGAGAAATAAGCCAGGTCAATTTCGAGGAAATGGAAGAGGGCGCTAGAGCCCCTGGGGGTGGATGGGACTCAGTCATTTGGTTTTTCCCCATTTGGAGGTTCATTCCCTCAGCAATTGTGGGTGCTCAAGAGAACATGCCACCCCTCCACACTTCACTTCTCAACATTCTTCCTGGAATGGGACGCCTGGCTTCATCAATTTTTTGTCTTGCGTTGTTTTTTTAGAGAGTTTCTGTTTCACAAAACAAAACACCTCTGTAAATACAGAGATTTTCACAAAGAATTGAGTGTTCTCACCTCATTGCTGGACAGGTGGAGATATTTATGACAAGGACACCTGATGCCTGGCTAGCAGGTGCATGCCCCGTGTGTGGCAACACAGGGTCCAGAGAGATGGGTTGCATGCCCAGGTGTGGGAAGGGACAGACAGCTAGACAGTGCACCCTTTGGCTCTAGGCTGCCTGGTCAGCTGCCTGATACCTACAGCCATATATGAATGTGCCCAGAGATGCCAAGGTAACCTTACAAGGTGCCTGGGACTGTGTATCTCTCAAGACCCAGGGAGAAAATGTTGATTGTACTCATGACACCAGGAAAAGTCTGGGAAAGCTTTCATTAGGCAGAAAGGGAGTTGAAATGACATGAAAGTGTGGAGAGATTTTATGTCTTCTGTGTTACCCACGTGGAAACATGAAGATGTTGCTTCCCATCCCTGCAACTCTGAGACCCCCATAGGAAGAAATGTACGTGCAATTTCATGAAGAACTTTATGAGATCCTGGTGAAATCAACATACTTGTTTGTTAATGGGGATTAAGAGCCTTTGGAGTTTAGCCAATATGAACTCAAGCTAGGGCCTGTCATCCTTCCTCATTCCTCAAGAGAGGAAGTCATAGATTAAGAAGGTGAGCTCAGAAGACATCAGAGGGGACCCTCCCAGGCTTTCTGTGGTGAACAGTGACAGCAGGGACAGGCAGAGGGAATCTGCCAGCCATGCTTCCATGGGCCACTCCTGCCCTGCCTCCTCCTCTCCAGATGAGTTGATCCCCCGGGTTTGACATCAATCAGGGGTTCCTCACCCTAGTGAAGGGAGAAAAGGGGCACAGCCCTTGGTCACAGAGGTGGGCTGAGTTGCAGGTGGGCTGCCTTTTTAAATTTTAGATTCAGAGGGAACATGTGCATGAACGTTACATGGGTATATTGTGTACTGGTGGAGATTGGGCTTCTAATGCACCCATCACCCAGATGCTGAACGCTGTTTCCAATGCCTCATCCCCTTCCCACCCTCTCCCCTTTTGGAGTCCCCAGTGTCTCTTATTTCTATTTGTACGTCCATGTGTATCCATTGTTTAGTTACCACTTATAAGCGAGAACCTGCGGTATTTGATTTTCTGTTTCTGAGTTAGTTCAGTTAGAATAATGGCCTCCACCTCCATCATGCTGCTGCAAATAACATGATTTCATTTTTGGGGCTACATAATAAATAAAATGTGGTATCTGTGTATTTATAAATGTATAAATAAAATGTGGTATCTTTATGTGTCTATGTGTGTAGATACCACATTTTATTTATCTGGTCAACCTTTGACAGGCACTGATTGGTTCCATGACTTTGCTACTGTGAATAGTGCTGAGATAAACGTATGAGTACAGGTGTCTTTTTTATATAATGATTTCTTCTCCTTTGGATAGATACCCAGTAGTTGGATTACTGAGTAACATGGTAGTTCTGTTTTTAGTTCTTTGAGGAATCTCCATGCTGATGTCCATAGATGTTGAATTGATTTACATTCCCACCATCAGTGAATGAACGTTTCCTTTTCTCTGCATCCACAACAATATCTGTTGTTTTTTGGCTTTTAAAAAATACCATTCTGACTGGTATGAAATGATATCTCAGTGTGGTGCTAATTTGCTATTATCTGATAACTAGTGATTTGAGAACTTTTTAATGTGTTTGCTGCTTATATTTCTTTTGAGAAATGTCTATTCATATCCTTTGCTCAGTTTTTATTAAGGTTGCTTGTGTTTTTCTGTTTAATTTTTTTATTTCCTTATATATTCTGCATATTAGTTCTTTGTTGGAAGCATAATTTTCCAATATTTTCTCCCATTCTGTAAATTGTTTACTCTGTTGATAAATTCTTTTGCTGTAGAGAAGCTTTTCAGTTTAAGTTCTATTTGCCTATTTTTGTTTTTGTTGCATTTGCTTTTGGGGTCTTTGTCATAAATTATGTGCCTATGCGGCCGGGCGCGGTGGCTCACGCTTGTAATCCCAGCACTTTGGGAGGCCGAGGCGGGTGGATCACGAGGTCAAGAGATCGAGACCATCCTTGTCAACCTGATGAAACCCCGTCTCTACTAAAAATACAAAAATTAGCTGGGCATGGTGGCACGTGCCTGTAGTCCCAGCTACTCAGGAGGCTGAGGCAGGAGAATTGCTTGAACCCAGGAGGCGGAGGTTGCAGTGAGCCGAGATCGCGCTATTGCACTCCAGCCTGGGTAACGAGAGCGAAACTCCGTCTCAAAAAAAAAAAAAAAAAAAAAAATAGAAAAAAAAATTATGTGCCTATGCTGATATCCAGATTTTTCCTAGTTTTTTTCCTAGGATTTTTATAGTTTCAGGTCTTCTTTTGGTCTTTAATCCATCTTGAATTAATTCTTGCTCATAATGAGATCAGAGTCCAGTTTCTTTCTTATGCATGTGGCTAGTCAATTTTTCCCATCACCATTTATCCAATAGGGTATCTGTCCTTTCCTCATTGTTTACTTTTGCTGACTTTGGCAAACGTCTGTTAATTGTAGGTATGTAGCTTTTATTTTGGGGGTTCTCTATTCTGTTCCATTGATCTACATGTCCATTTTTTGTACTAGTACCATGCTGTTTTAGTTACATGCTATTCTAGCCTTGCAGTATAGTTTGAAGTCAGGCAATGTGATGCCTCTGGATTTGTTCTTTTTGCTTACAATTACTTTGGCTAATTTGGCTTTATTTTGTTTAATATAAACTTTAGAATTGTTTTTTCTAGTTCTGTGAATAATAATGTTGAAAATTTGACAAGAATTGTGTCATATCTGTAAATTGCAATATGGTCATTTTAACAATATCGATTATTCCAATCCATGAGCATGAGAGGTTTTTCCATTTGTGTCATCTATCATTTCTTTCATCAGTGTTTCGTAGTTACTTTTGAGATCTTTCACCTCTTTAATTAAATGTATTCCTAGGTAATTTTTTTAATGTGGCTATTGTAAATGAGATTGAATTCTTAATTTGGTTCTCAGCTTCCATGTTATTGGTGTATAGAAATGCTACTAATCTTTGTACAATGATTTTTTATCTCATAAAATTTTACCGAAGTTGTTTATCAAGTCTAGGAGTCTATTGGAAGAGTTGTTAGGGTTTTCTACGTATACAGTCATGCCATCAGCAAACAGAGATAATTTAACTTCCTCTTTTCCAATTTGGATACCTTCTATTTCTTTCTCTTGCCTGATTGCTCTAGCTAGGACTTCCAGTACTATGTCAAATAGGATTGGTGAGAGTGGGCATTCCTGTCTTGTTTCAGATCTTAAGCAGAATGCTTTCAACTTTTCCCCACTCAGTATGATGCTGGGTCTGAGTTTGTCTTATATGGCGCTTACAATTTTGAGGTATGTTCCTGTGATGACTAGTTTATTGAGGGTTTTTATCATGAAGGGATGTTGTATTTTATTGAATGCTGCTTCTGCATCTATTGAGATGATCATATGATTTTTGTTTAGCTCTGTTTATGTGGTGA
>PVKV010027661.1:0-26158 GCA_004027835.1 Alouatta palliata | reverse complement strand
CTCTATCTCCCAGACCCTGGTAACCAATATTGTGCTTTCTACCTCTTGAAGATAGACATCTTAAGATTCAGTGTTTGTCTTTCTTGGCCCAGCTCATTATATTTAACATAATGTTTTCCAGGTTCATCTGGTTTGCTCCACATGACACTGTTTGATCATTTTGGTGGCTGAAGAATATTCCCTAGTGTCCGCATACGAGAGTCTATTGATCCCTTTATCTGTGGATGGACAGGTAGGTTGAATGTATACCTAGAAGTGGAAATGCTAGATGGTATGGTATTTTTCTTTTCTATTCTTTGCAGGACCCCCAGCTGTTTTTTATAGCGTTAATACTAATTTATGTTTCCACAAACAGTTCCACTTTGTGAAAATTCGTACTAGGAGTTGTCTTTTTAAATATTTTAATCTTTTTGTAATGTTCACTCTAGTTGGAGTGAGATCAGATCTGAGTGTGGTTTTGATCTTCATTTTTCTCATGCATAGTAGTAATGGTAACCACATTTTTGCAAATGTTTCATCAGTTTCTTGTCTGCACAAATACCTCTTCAGGTTATCTGGTTTGGTTATTTTTCTGCCTTTTTTTTTTTTTTTTTTTTGGCCAGCTGGTAGTGTTACTGGCTTGTACCTTTTCAAAAATAAGCCCTTATCCAACTGAATGTTTGTCCAAAGTTTTCTTATAATTTTTAGTATGCTTTTTCATTTTGTTCATTGTTTGTTGGGCACAAACTCTTCAGTTTGACGTGGCCCCACGTGTATAATTTCTTGGTTAGCTGTGCTGTTGGTTACTAATGAAGAAAAACAAAATCACTACCAAAGCAGTCCATTGTCCATGATTTTCTTTTCCTTGTATTTTTGTTTTTGCAAATCGTGAGCATACATCCAAGTTGCAATAAATATAAGCACACCCGAGGTTGTCTTTATAGGAGCTTTATGGTTGCAAGTTTTGTGTATAATCTTTAATCCTTTTCTGTTGATTATTGTGTATTTCATCCTGTAAGAGTCCTGTATTATTCTTTTGAATGTGGATACCTAGTGTTGAAAACCTTCCCCATTGTGTCAGTTTGGTAGTGTTTTGAAAAGTGTGTTCACTCTAGATAAATCTGTGTTTGTTATTGAGCCCTCATTTTGCTCACTGGTCTGTGTCTCTGTGTTTGCCAGTAACATATGGGTTGGTTAACTAGGGATTTTCATTTAATTAGAACTCAGCGAATGTGATACACGCCACGTGGTTTGTGTTTCTCAGGATAACTGCGATTTCAGGGTGTTTCACATCTCCATGAGAATTTTGGCATTGTTTTCTTTACATATCTTAAAACATCATTTGCCATATATAAATGTATATAATTAGCGGGTACAGGGAAGATTTTGATCCAAGTGTATGTTGAGTAATGATCAAATTGGGTTATTTAGCATCTCTTCACCTCGTATAGTTATGCTTTCTTTGTGTGGTAACAACATTCAGAATATTTTCTTCTAGCTACTTTGAAACATACGATACATTTGTGTTAAGGCCAGTCACCCTGCTGTGGAATAGAAGACCAGAATTGATTGCTCTCATGTGAGGGTAAATTTTTACCCATTACTGATTCCTTCCCAGACCCTCTCCATCTTCCCAGTGACCTGTAGTAACCCCTATTGAACTTTCTGCTCCTAGGAGATGAAGATGTTTTTAATCTGCATGCCTGAGATCGTATGAAATGGGACTTTGTCTACCGGGCTCATTTGTTGGACCTGATGTTTTCCAGGTTTCTTCATGTGGCTGCAGATGACAGGATTTCCCAGAGCTTTGTGGGTGGAACATGCTCCGTGGTGTATCTGTCCAGCAGTTTCTTCATCCCTGCAGCTGTGTGTGGACAGGTAGGTTGGTTGTGTACCTTGGCCACAGTTACAAGTGCCTTAGTACCCATGGAAGGCAGATAGCTGTCTTCAGCCCAGGGATTCCAACTGCTTTAAATGTGGAACCAGTGGTGGGGCTGCTAGCTGACATGGTAGTTGTACTGAGAAGTTTTTCAGGTACCTCTTGCTGTTTCTCATAGTGTGTATACTGGTTTACATCTCCACCAATAGTGTTGAAGAGGTTACCTTTCTGTAAGTCTGCACTGGCTGGTGCCTTCAAAAATTTGTGTTTTGTTTTTGGTAGTATTCATAGTGAGTGGAAGGAGACGCAATCTTAGCATGGTTTTCATGGACATTTTTGTGAGTATTAGTGATATGGAGAAAGTCATTTGAGAGATCCCCACGTTGCTTTCCATGGTGTCTGAACTGGTTTGCATTTCCACCAGCAGCAGAGCAGCATCCCTCTTCTCTGCCTCACCTGCATTCGTTCTTGTGGACTGTGTCCCAATCGTCATTCTGGCCATTGTGAAATACTATCTCGTGGGCATCATCCACGGCTGGGGCATCATCCATGGCTGGGTGCATTTGCCATGAGATGGAGTCTTGCCCTGTTACCCAGACTGGAGTGCAGTGACATGATCTTGGCTCACTGTAACCTCTACCTACTGGGTGCAAGTGATTCTCCTGACTCAGCCTCCTGAATCACTGGGACTACAGGTGTGTGCCACCACGCCTGGCTAATTTTTATGTTTTTAGTAGAGACAGGATTTTACCATGTTGGCTAGGCTGGTCTTGAACTCCTGAGCTCAGATGATCCACCTGCCTTGGCCTCCCAAAATGCTGGGATTACAGGCATGTAATCCTAGCCTTAAGCCTCTTTTAATATACAAAAGTTCACCAGCCCTTCTGTTTTGTTCTGTTTTTTTTGAGACAGTGATGCTTTTGAAGAGTCCAGTCCAATTGCCTTGTAGATTTCAACTTGTTTGATTATCCTCATGATTAGATTGGCAGAAATACTACCTAAGTGATGTGACCTTCTTAGCCCATCCATCAGGAAGCACATGATATGACCATAATTGGTGACATTAAGTTTATTACTTAATGATTAGGGTGGTAACTCCCAGGTTTCTATATTGTAAAGATATCTTTTGCCACCTTCCTTTTTATTCTCAAGTAGTTTATTTGGAGATTAGTCCTTTACACAGTGGTAGAGGAGAGGGGCAGGGAGACAGGAGAGGGGAAGAAAGGCAGGAAAGGAAAACTTGACAACAAAGGGCGAGTTATCAAGACTGTTGCCACTGGTAGCAACCCAACCTAATTCTACTGGGGAAGCTCATGGCTTGGTGGTATCCCACAGAGGCCTGAGAAATCTAGGGTATTTCAACACCAGCTCGTGTCAGGTATCATTTGAGGGCTGCTGCCAGGGTGGTTTAATTCTCTGGTGCTTACAGCTTGCCATAAACAGGTACAAAGTAGTCTGGATACCAAAGAAAACTCTCAGGTGACAAGATGCAGATGTTGGCATTTGGAAGTCAGACCAGGGTGCACTATTGTCGTAAGACCTGAAGGGATGATTAGTAGAGCATTTGTAGTATCTGCTATACCTCAGTACCCTAGAACCTAGAGAAGCTAGAGCTTGAGGCAAGAACTTACATGCTATTATTTTTTCAAGAAGGGCACTTTCAAGCAGAGGTAGGGAAAGATGAGTGAGGGGAGAAGGAGGATTACATCCATTCAAAGGTGTGTTTTGAAGTTGGCCCCCTTGGTGCAAGTACAGTTGGTTGCTTGTTCTCCTAAAGCTATCTCCCAGGAAGATGTATAAATAACAGCATTCCAGGGCAGTCCATCTAAAAGAAGGAAGGATGGTCCTCTCAGCTTCCGTATCTCATTGGAAAAAGGTTTGCTTCATGGCACGTTAATTCCCACAGACTTCTAGGTTATACATGTGTGGGCACCAGGTGGATCCCACAGGCCTTTACACCTCAAAGGCAAGCGGCAAGCCAAGGGTGGGAAGCGATAGGCATCCAGTATGAACAGGAGGTAAGGGACCATGGGGTTGTGCCTGTGGGCAGTTGGTTATAACTCAGATGTATTTGGTCAGCCCAGTGACAGCTGGGGTGAAAAAAGTGACCAAGGGCCTCAAGGTCATACAAAGCCAAGAAGATTTCAGGTGCTGCGTAAGATATGCCTAATGCATTTGGATTCTACCTTTGTGTAACAAATATGCAGACATACAAAACACATAGACAAAGACAGTCACATATACAAAAAGACAGCAGCTATCTCTTGGTGAGATCCAGCTGAGTTTTACTTCCATATTCTCTGATATGTGTTTTAAGCTTTCTACAACAAAGATATTTTAATTTTATAATGGAGGCTGGTCATAGTGGCTCATGCCTTTAATCTCAGCATTTTGTGAGGCCAAGGCAGGAGGATTGCTTGAGCCCAGGAGCTCAAGACCAACCTGGACAACATAGTGAGACACTCATCTCTAAAAAAAATTTTTTTTAAATTAGGCAGGCATGGTAGCACTCACCTGTAGTCCTGTCCTCTCAGGAGACTGACATGGGAGGATCACCTGAGCCCTGGAGGTCAAAGTTATGGTGAGCTATGATCACACCACTGCATTCCAGCCTTTGCAGAGCAAGACCCTATTGCTTAAAAAAAAATGTTCTTGTTTTTTTTTTGAGAGAGAGTCTTGCTCTGTTGCCAGACTGGAGTGCAGTGGCATGATCTCGGCTCACTGCAACTTCTGCCTCCTGGGTTCAAGCAATTCCCCTGCCTCAGCTTCTTGAGTAGCTGGGACTATAGGTGTGCACCACCATGCCTGGCTAATTTTTTATGTTTTAATAGAGATGGGGTTTCACCATGTTGGCCAGGATTGTGTCATGACCTCTTGATCCGCCTGCCTTGGCCTCCCAAAGTGCTGGGATTACAGGAGTGAGCCAACCATGCCCAGCCTTTTTTTTTTTTCATTTGCGTAATTGGAAAAGCACTGTAGACAGTGTTAGGAAGGAAGGCAGAACAGCAAGCATCTTTATCAATGTAAAAGCAAAAAAGGCAGAAAATGTTTTGTGTGTACTTTATAGACAAAGATAAGATTATCCTTCAATAAATGGCTGAATATTTTTTTTTTTTGAGAGAGACTCTTGCTCCATCACCCACGCTGGAATGCAGTGGCGTGATCTCAGGTCACTGCAGCCTCTGCCTCCCAGGTTCAAGCGATTCTCCAGCCTCAGCCTCCCGAGTAGGTGGGACTACAGGCACGCACCACCATGTCCAGCTAATTTTTGTATTTTTAGTAGAGATGTATTTTTTTCATCATGTTGGCCAGGCTGGTCTTGAACTCCTGAACTCAGGTGAGCGGCCCGCCTCAGCCTCTCAAAGTGCTAAAATTATAGGTGTGAGCCACTGTGCCTGATGTGGCTGTTTTTAAGTTATTTATAAAACTAGAACAAGTTGTTCTTATGTTTATTATATTATTATTATATTTGAGACAGAGTCTCATTCTGTTGCCCAGGCTGGAGTGCAGTGGCATGATCTTGGCTTACTGTAACCTCCGCCTCCTGGGTTCAAGTGATTCTCCTGCCTCGGCTTCCCTAGTAGCTGGATTATAGGTGTGCATCACCACACCCAGCTAATTTTTGTATTTTTAGTAGAGACGGGGTTTCACCATGTTGGCCAGGCTGGTCTGGAACTCCTGACCTCAGGTAATCCATCTCCTTTGGCCTCCCAAAGTGCTAGGATTACAGGCATAAGCCACCATGCCTTGCCACAAGTTGCTCTTTAAACATAAGAAGTATTTGGACGTGGTGGCACATGCCTGTAATCCCAGCACTTTGAGAGCACCTGGCCAACATAGTGAACCCCCATTTCTACTAGAAATACAAAAATTAGCCAGGGATGGTGGTAGGCACCTGTAATCCCAGCTACTCAGGAGGCTGTGACAGGAGAATTGCTTGAACCTGGGAGGCAGAGGTTGCAGTGAGCTGAGATCACACCATTGCACTCCAGCCTGGGCAACAAGAGTAAAACTCCATCTCAAAAAATATACATATGGTTTTAAAACATATTTTGCATATGCTGCATTGTGTATATCATTCACTTATTAATTTTTCATGCCACTCATTCATTCATTTAATTAGTCAAGAGCTGTTACTCAGCAAATACTTCCCAAGGCCCTGTTTGTGAGCCAGGGTCTGTGCTAGTCACTGATGATGCCAGGAAGAGTCAGAGTTTCCCACCTTCTTGTGGCCCATATTGGAGTGGGAGGCATGGGTTTTGGTAAACAGTACTTAGCAAATATTCAGATGCCCCCTTTGCAGCTTTGGGGCTATGTACATGACATGTTCTCATCAGTGTATTGTTATCAGAAGTGGTAGTGTTACATAGGGTGGAGACAGCTATGAACTGGTGTGACTCCTATTCCCTCTACCCCTGCAGTGTTGACCTTGGAGCCACATAGGCTACAAAGTGGACCCGTCCACCCTGCTGTGTCAAGTGTACTTTTCAGTGGCATTTAGTACATTCACAAAATATGCTCTTTTATTTCTGACAACCCAATTGGTGCTCGTGTGAGACTCTGTGAATATCCTGTTTCCCACCAACTATTTAGTATTCACTGATGATCCTAGCTGGAAGCTATTATCATATCATTCTGATATAATAAACGTAGGGTGATCTTATTAATATTCCCTTTTTTAGATGTGGAAACTGAGGCACAGGCAGGTTAAATAATTGCCCAATTTAAGTAACTTGCCAGGTGGAGCTGGATATTGAACCACATCTGACTAGAGTTCAAAGCATACTTTATATGGGGGTTGGCGTGCTATGGTCTGTGGGCGAAATCTGCCTGTTGTGTAAACAAAGTTTGGGACCAACCATGGCCATTAACTTAGGTACTCTGTGGCTGCTTTCTCTAAAATGTCAGAGTTGAGTATTTGTGACAGTGACCATTGAGCCCAAGAAAGTTAGGAATATTTACTGCCTGCTGGCTGGCCCTTGACAAAATAAGTTGGCTGATTTCTGCTTTGTAGAATAAGTGTTTACATCTTTATTTCTACTAAAATAATACATGCACATATTTGAACAGTGAAGTACTGTAGTACTAGACATTTTACTTTGAAAATAGAGGAGCTTCCTGCTGCACCATTGCCCACCCCAGCCTCACACCTCAGTTGGATTTATTTCTTCTAACTCCCTTTTCTGGCATTTACATCTACATTCTAAAACCCTTATTCACTATTTCTTGATTTAACAATTTTAGACACTTATTGACTAACCTAGTTTAGGCTACTATCCTACTTTTTTTTGTTTTTTTGAGACGGAGTCTCACTCTGTCACCCAGGCTGGAGTGCAGTGGTGCGATCTCGGCTCACTGCAACCTCTGATTCCCTGGTTCAAGTTATTCTCCTGCCTCAGCCTCCCAAGTAGCTGAGATTACAGGCATACACCACCATTCCCAGCTAATTTTTTTGTGTTTTTAGTAGAGACGGGGTTTCACCATGTTGGCCAGGCTGGTCTCCAACTCCTGACCTCGTGATCCACTCGCCTTGGCTTCCCAAAGTGCTGGAATTACAGGCATGAACCACTGCTTGCAGCCTTTCCTACTTTTTTAATGATAGATTTAAGGCTGAACTTATCATTCTTAGCTAAAGAGTAATGTTTTATGATTATTTAAACAGTTTTCCAGGCCAGGCATGATGGCTCATGCCTGTAATCCCAGCAAAATTGGCGTGTGCCACACCCAGCGTTTTTTTTTTTTTTAATTTTTAGTAGAGATGGGGTGGTACCATGTTGGCTAGGCTGGTCTCAAACTCCTGACCTCACAATCTGCCTGCCTCAGCCTCCCAAAGTGTCAGGATTACAAGCGTGAGTCACTGCATCCGGCACTTTATTTTTCAAAGATGGGGTCTTACTCTGTCACCTACTAATGTTTTTTATTTTTTCTGTAGATGACATCTTGCCATGCTGCCCAGGCTGGCAGAATTTGATCTCTTAAAGATTGCATTGTACATAGTCCTCCTTATCCTTGGGGATACATTCTTTTTTTTTTTTTTTTTTTTTGTTTTTGAGACGGAGTCTAGTTCTGTTACCCAGGCTGGAGTGCAGTGGCATGATCTCACCGCAACCTCCGCCTCTTTTTAGGGATACGTTCTAAGATCCGCAGTGGATGCTTGAAATTGCAGATATGCCAAACCTTATATACACTGTGTTTTTTGGATCTGATAAATGAGAGGGCTACTGAGTGCCCACATGGCAGTAGTGTCTATAGTTTGGAGATTCTGGACAAAGGGATGATTCATGTCCCTGGCAGGCCAGAACAGTACAGTATGAGATTTCATCATGCTCCTCAGAATCGCATGCATCTTAACACTCAATAACTTGTTTATTCCTGGAATATTCCATTGGAAAATTTTGGACTGTGAACTGTGGGTAACGAAAACTGTGGATGAAGGAGGACTATTTTTTTTTCCACTTAACATTATGCCCAAAAGAACAGGAACTATTGTAATGCCATGAAGACCACAGTGCTACTTGACAATCATGAATTTGTAGTTGTGCTATTTGCAAATAATCTGAAGATTTATAATGTGCAAATTTGCTGAGGCACAACTGAAACTTTCATTTGCCAATATAGGGGTATTCAGGCAGGGGGTTGGCCAGTTGTGGACAATTGCTCTGAGGGTAGGTGTGCTTTCTAATTGGACTTTATGAATTTGCATAGGCTCAGTCAAATGCATTGGCTCTTAAAGCACGCCTGGCTGTGCTCACCCTCAGAGCTTCTGATTCAGGAAGTCTAGGGCAGGACCTAAGAATTTGCATTTTGAAAGGTTCACAGGTGGCTGGGTGTGGTGGCTTATGCCTGTAATCCTAGCACTTTGGGGGGTGAAGGGAACAGATTACCTGATGTCAGGAGTTTGAGACCAGCATGGCCAACATGGTGAAACCCATCTCTACTAAAATACAAAATTTAGCTCTGCATGGTGGCATGCACCTGTAATCTCAGCTACTCAGGAGGCTGAAGCAGAAGAATCTCTTGAACCGAGGAGGCAGAGGTTGCGTTGAGTTGAGGTTATGCTACTGCATTGCAGCCTGGGTGACAAGAGTGAAACTCTATCTCAAAAAAACAACAAAAAAAGTAGACAGAAAGTGATTAAATTGCATGCCCAAGGTCACAAACAGTGCCTGACAGACCTGGTGACAATGTCTCAAAAAACAAATGTGGCAAAATATACATTTTTTGTTTTCTAAAACAGGTCTGGAATTGGATTGGAGCATGGAAAATAACAAAGATAGAAAGATGGCAGGAAAAGAGTTTTGAGAGTATCCACTTCACCTTGTGTGAAACGACTTTTCTTTATAATGCAGACTAGACAATTCTTTTCATAAAAGAAATGCTTCCTCCTTACCTGGGTATGAAAAGGTCAGAAGACTGGAAGCAAGGACACTGGACCCGAGAAGCCAAAGACTAATTTTCCTTACCTCTGCTCCATCCCCCTGAGGTCCACCACTTTTGCTCTGAGAATTGTTCTTTCTAGAACAATTCTCAAAATGTGGCCAACAGACTCTGAAGTCTCTGAGACTCTTTCACAAGGATCCTCATGGTTGAGACTATTTTTAAAAGGATACAAATCCATGCTTGACTTTCTGACATTTGCTGTGATGGTACAAAAGCACAGGTGATTGTGTGCTATGGTGCCGAACCAGAACCACATGAACCAGAATGAACCAGAACAGTTGCACTAAACTGTACTGACAGTCACTACGCTCTCCACCACCACCATGCACTTGCAGAAAAAATGAAAAGAAAAAATACCAGTTTCACTCAAGAATGTTTTTTTTTTTTTTTTTTGGATAGAGTCTCGCTCTATCACCCAGGCTGGAATGCAATGGTGTGATCTCGGCTCACTGCAACCTCCGCCTCCCAGGTTCAAGCAATTCTTCTGCCTCAGCCTCATGAGTAGCTGTGACTGCATGCACATGACACTGCATCTGGCTAATTTTTGTGTTTTTAGTAGAGATGGTTTTGCCATGTGAGCCAGGGTGGTATCAAACTTCTGACCTCAGGTGACCCACCTGCCTCAGCCTCCCAAAGTGTTGGGATTACAGGGTTAGCCACCACACCCAGCCTCAAGAATGTTCTTGATGAAGCAGTAAAAACTAATTTCACTAATGGAACACACATCTTTTTATCCTGTGTAATAAAATGCAAAGTACCATGAAGAACTTGTCTGCATACATACTGAAATATGGTGGTTGTTCTAAGGAAATGCAGTTGTGTATTTGAGTTGCAAGCTAAACTATCTATTCATGAACATCATTTTTATCAGAGAGAATAACTGGCAAATTATTCTGACTTGGGTATTTGGCTGGTGTTTCCTTAAAAACAAATAAAGTGAGACTGTCATTTCCAAAAAACAAAAACAAACAAAAAAAATAGGTTCACAGGTGATTGGTGATGCTGCTGGTCCAGGATGTGAACTGGCTTACTGGGTTATTGCTCTGTAGAGCCTTCCCGAATGTTGCAGGTCTCCTGCTTTTCATCTGTTTCTTTTTTTTTTGAGATAGAGTCTTGCTCTGTTTCCCAGGCTAGAGTGCAGTGGCGCAATCTCAGCTCACTGCAACCTCCTCATCCGCAATTTAAATGATTCTTCCACCTCAGCTTCCCGAGTAGCTGGAACTACAGGTATGTGCCACTACACCTGGCTAATTATCTTTAATTTTTAATAGAGACAGAGTTTTCACCATGTTGACCAGGCTGGTCTTAAACTCCTGACCTCAGGTGATCTGCCTGCCTCGGCCTTCCAAAGTGCTGGGATTACAAGGTGTGAGCCACCATGCCCAGCTGTTTTTATAAAACTGTAAAACACATTTACTGGATTGTTTTTTTTTCCTTAGTCCCTAGCTTTATTGAGAGATGACTGACAAATAAAAATTGTATATATTTAAGGTGTACAATGTGATGATTTGACATGTGAATGCATTGTGAAATGATTACCACAGTCAAGGTAATTCACATATCCACCACCTCACAGAGTTACCCTCTAGCTAGTACAGGTTGAGTACTGCTTCTTTGAAATGCTTTGGGAGCAGAAGTGTTTTGGACTTCAGATTTTGGAATATTTGCATATGCATCATCAGATATCTTGGGAATGGGACCCAAGTCTAAACATGAAATTCATTTGTTTTCTATATATCTTATACTCAGAGCCTGAAGATAATATTTTTTTCTTTTTTTTCTTTTGAGATGGAGTCTGGCTCTGTCGCCAAGCTGGAGTGCAGTGGTGCAATCTTGGCTCAGTGCAATCTCCATCTCTCAGGTTCAAGTGATTCTCCTGGCTCAGCCTCCCGAGTAGCTGGGACTACAGGCATGTGTCACTGTGCCCAGCTCATTTTTGTGGTTTTAATAGAGACAGGGTTTCACCATGTTGGCTAGAATGGTCTTGGTCTCTTGACTTCATGATTCGCCTGCTTCAGGCTCCCACAGTGCTGGGATTACAGGTGTAAGCCACTGTGCCTGGCAGGTTTTTTTGAGATAGAGTCTTGCTCTATCACCCAGGCTGGAGTGCAGTGGTGCAATTTTGGCTCCCTGCAAACTCTACCTCCCGGTTTCAAGCTATTCTCTCACCTCAGCCTCCCGAGTAGCTGGAATTACAGGTGTGCACCACCACGCCCAGCTAATTTTTGTATTTTTTTCTTTTTTTTAAAGATGGGGTTTCACCACACTGGTCAGGCTGTTCTTGAACTCTTGACCTTGGTGATCCACCCACCTTGGCCTCCAAAGTGCTTGTATTACAAGTGTGAGCCACCGCGCCCGGCCAATTTTTGTATTCTTTTTTTTTTTAAGACAGGGTTTCGCCATGTTGGCCAGGCTGGTTTCAAACTCCTGTCCTCAGGTGATCTGCTCGCCTCAGCCTCCCAAAGTGCTAGGATTACAGGTGTCAGCCACTGCATCCAGCCGATAATTGTATTTTTCTCTTGGAGAAGGTGAATAAACTATGTGTTGTGTGCCTGCCTTTTTGAGGTTTTTTGGGGACAGTTTCTCTCTGTCACCCAGGCTGGAGTACAGTGGGGTGATCATAGCTCACTGCAGCCTCAAACTCCTGACCTCAAGTGATCCTCCCACCTCGGCCTCCTAAGTAGCAGGCTAGTTTTTAAATTTTTTGTATAGATGCGGTTTTGCTGTTTAGGCTAGTCTCAAACTCCTGGGCTCAGTCAGTTCTTCTGCATTGGCCTCTCAGGGAGCTGGGATTATGGGTCTGAGCTACCATGCCTGGCTATGACCTGTGTTTTGAGATACAGCACATCATGTTGGCACCCAAAATGTTTCAGATTTTGGAGCATTTTAATTTTGTATTTTGGGATTAGCAATGTTCAACCTATAGTAAATTTTTTTTTTTTTTTTGAGAAAGAGTCTGACTCTGTTGCCCAGGCCGGAGTGCAGTGGCACAATCCTGGCTCACTGCAACCTCCATCTCCTGGGTTCAAGCAATTCTCTGCCTCAGCCTCCGAAGCAGCTAGGATTACAGGTGCCTGCCACCATGCCCAGCTAATTTTTCTATTTTTAGTAGAGACAGGGTTTCACCATGTTGGCCAGGCTGGTCTTGAACTCCTGACCTTGTGATCCACCCACCTCGGCCTCTCATAAGTGCTGGGATTACAGACGTGAGCCACTGTACCTCGCGTATCATAAATTTTTTGCTTTCCCAAAAAGAATATTTTTGTAATTTTGATTTTATAGTTACAAATGTAATATATTCTTTTTGTAAAAGTCACCTTTAATAGCACCACAATAGCAAAAATGTTTATAGAAAGGTAGAAGCAAACTTTAAAGGATATTCAGCAGCTCAAGAGACCATAGCTAACCACTGAAGAACTCTATTCCAGATTGGAGCAGTGCTTAGAAGTTTATAAATAACTCATAGGATGTTGCATATGGATTCTTTATGTGATTTTTCAGTAGAGACTCTTGCCTTTAAACATTCTTTGAGATTTTTTTTTTTTTACTCTTTTATTTATATAGAGGTCAGCCAGAATCAAGATGTCTGGGACTGAGGAAGCAATTCTTGGAGGGCATGACAGCCATCCTGCTGCTGGCGGCAGCTCGGTGTTATGCTTTGGACAGGTAACTGGTTCCTTCATCCCTGGAAAGAATGCGGTTAAGTGAGTAAAGTTAGGGCAAGGCAGTTTGTAGAGCAGCATAGTACATGGGTGAGTAGTACATAGTACATCTATACGCAGTACACGTGTGAGCTATTTGTTGTTGCTGGTTCTTCCTTTAGATGCATTATTTGGGGGTCTGTGGTGAACTCTGGAGGACATTTTGGAACATTAGCTATCAAAAGACTGATAGTACTGGGGATTAGATTTAGATTTAAATTTATTTTTTGAGTAGATAACATATTTGTATGACATTAAATTCAAAATTTGTGAAACTGTGAAAAGTCCCCCTATTTTCAGTTGCTCCTGTCTGCCTGCCACCCAGTTCTCTTTCTTTTTCTTTTTTTTTTTTTTTTGTGACTGTGTCTTGCCCTGTCACCCAGGCTGGAGTGCAGTGGCGTGATCTCGGCTCGTTGCAGCCTCCACCCCCGGGATTCAAGCAATTTTCCTACCTCAGGCTCCCAAGTATCTGGGATTACAGGCATGCAACACAGCTAATTTTTGTATTTTTAGTAGAGAAGGGGTTTAACCAAATTGGCCAGGCTGGTGTCGAACTCCTGACCTCAGGTCATCCACCCATCTTGGCCTCTCAAAGTGCTGGGATTACAGGTATGAGCCACTGCGCCCACCCTTAATTTGTTGTATTTTTAGTAGAGACGTGGTTTCACCATGTTGGCCAGGCTGGTCTTGAACTCGTGATCTGCCCACCTTGGCCTCCCAAAGTGCTAGGATTACAGGTGTGAGCCATCGCGCCTGGCCCCAGTTGTCTTTCTTGGAGGCATGGAAGGTTACTGGGGGTCATATTATTTGTGGGGACATTGTGTGCATAGAAAAGAGATTCTTGCTTTGTCCACCCAAACTCCATCTTTGTCTTTACCAGAGGGTTGTTTGTGAGTATTCATCTCATCCGATTAGGGCAAGGGGTACACAACCCAAACCAGCAAGCAGTAGTGTGTTTCTGTTTGTGCAGGATGGGAAACTGTTGCACTGGAGAAGGTGTCAGTCTCTGGAAAGGACAAATGGAAGCAAGGCTTCCTGTCCCCATGCTCTTTCCATACTTGCTTCCTGTGCTGACGTCATTTACAGATCTGGAGGCAGGACATTTTAGTTTCCTAAGCGTCAGAAACATTTATAAGGATGGTTAGCAACAGCTAAGGCAGCAGTTCCCAAAATGTGGTCCTGGAACCCCTGGGGTTTCTGAAGATCTTTCAGAGTCCAGGAGGTCAAAATTATCTTCATAATAATACTGTTGGCCTCTTTCACTCTCATTATCTCATGAGTGAATGGTAGAGTTTGCAGAGACTACATGATATGTGATGTCACTGCTATGATGTCTAGTGGCATGTATGCCTTAAAAGTTTCTCAGTTTTAATTCCTAATAGGGTAAATATAACCCACATAAACAAAGGTTGCGGGAGCAGGAGTGGGTCTTTGCTACTTTTTTGCTACTTTTTAAAAGTATAAAGGGTTCCTAAGGCCAAAAAGCTGGAGACTCAGTGATGTGAGAAGTGGTGGAAGTGTGAATTTAATATTCGTTTTTGGGATTGCAGTGCCAGTACACAGCAGAAGAGTACCAGGCCATCCAGAAGGCCCTGAGGCAGAGGCTGGGCCCAGAATACATAAGTAGCCACGTGGCTGGAGGAGGCCAGAAGGTAGGAGAATTCATGTGCCTGGAAAGCAGGTATCCATAGAACAGACTCAGATGGTCTTGCCAGCTCCCTCTGTGGGTCCTCAGGGATTCCGAAGGCTCTTGTTAACTGTTTCTGGACTTCATTGTCATCTGAAGGGGTCCAAGCATAGTCTTGACACTTGCATAACTGCCATGTTAGGATTTTTACATCATCTTTTTTAAAAAAAATTTTTAAAGACAGGGTCTTGCTGTGTGACCCAGGCTGGAGTCCAGTGGTGCCATCTTAGCTCAGTGCAGCCTCCACCTCCCAGGCTCAAGTGATCCTCTTGCCTCAGCTTCCTCACTAGCTGGGACTACAGGCACACACCACCATGCCTGGTTAATATTTAAATTTTCTTTAGAGATGAGATCTTACCGTGTTGCTCAGGCTGGTCTCGAATTGCTGGGCTCAAGTCATCTCCCACCTTGGCCTCCCAAGGTGCTGGGATTACAGGTGTGGGCCACTGTGCGCAGCCTTTACACCATTAAAAAAAAATGGATTTTTTGCCATTTGCTTTTTTCTTTTTGAATTAAATACTTTTAAAAGAACTTATAATTGACACATAATAATTGCATATCATTTGCTTCTGATTTTAACTTCTGTGTATATTTTTGGTCTTCTGTAAAATACGTCAGACAGAGATCTTTACTTTTTGCAAACTGAATTTTACCAACTGCTTTGTGAGTGGCTGTCTTTCTCCTCTGAGTCTAGTTCCTCCTCCCAACAGACTGTTAGTTCTCTTAGGCTCCATCTAGAAGATTTTTGAAATAAATTCACTGAGAATTTTTTTGAAAAAAATTTTTTTTTTCTTAAGGGTCTCTGTTGCCTAGTCTGGAGTGCAGTGACATAATCATAGCTCACTGCAGCCTTGAGCTCCTGGACTCAAGTGATCTTCCCAGCTCAGCCTCCCAAGTAGGATGTTTAAGGGCAGTTTATCCAAAAAAGTACATGAGGAATATGTTACATAAATTTCGATTCACTTTTAAGTGTGGTAAGGTATTAACACAGCTTTTCTTTAAAAAAGTGTTTCTTTCTAGGTGTGTTACATTGAGGGTCATCAGGTAATTAATCTGGCCAATGAGATGTTTGGTTACAATGGCTGGGCACACTCCGTTACGCAGCAGAATGTGGGTGTCTGCTCTCCAGCGCTGGAGACTCCTGCATTGTCTAACTCCTGGTGAAGGGATATTGTGGGTGAGGAGGTAAGGTAGGCGGACTTAGTTGCCAGCAGGAGGAATGGTTGTGGCACAGGGCTCTTCAAATTGCTTTCTTTCCTACTCCTAGATTTTGTTGACCTGAACGATGGCAAGTTCTACGTGGGAGTCTGTGCATTTGTGAGGGTCCAGCTGAAGGTGAGGGGATGGAGCAGACCTGCTTCCCGGAAGGATCAGTGCATGGCAGGAGAAGGTGAGCAGGTAGGGATGTAGGGAGCCGGACTGGGACACAGCCAAGCTGAAGCCAGGCTCCAGAGTTGTGTCTCAGCCAGTGTTCCCTGGAATGGTGGGATTCAAATACTTGCTCATGTGCTCCCTAAAAGAATGTGGAAAATTGTCCTCTTGCACATTTTCAAGTTGACACTTAAGTTTTCACCATATATAAAAATTGTTGCAAGAGGTGTATTTTTTGGCATGTGGTAAAATCTGACATTCTAAAATAATTGTACTGTCACTGATAAGTTTTTGGAAACTGCAGCTTTAGACAAAGCAATGTATAGGAGGTCCTTGAATAGCCTCCTTTTGTTGTGACATTGATAGAAACAAAACTGGTTTTGTTATAAGTTGTTTCACATAAAGTCAGTTATTTAAGATGTTAAGTGAGGACTTACTATAAATCTGTTACATCATTGTGAAATATTCCAGTGGACTCCAAATACTATAGAGGATTAGATCTATCATTTATGAAGAAATACAGTGAATAAGCTTTTTTTTTAATCATTAGAAATTTTACATTGTTCTTTCTTTATCTGAACTCATATTTCTATCCTATTTCCCCACTGGTTTTTATCCTAACACATATTTATGGTTGAAAGTTTGGCTAGGCGGGGTGGCTCATTCCTATAATCTCAGCACTTTGGGAGGCCCAGGTGGGAGGATTGCTTGAATCCCAGATTTGAGACCAGCCTAGGCAACATGGTGAAAGAGGTCTCTACTAAAAATAACAGAAAATTAGCCAGGCATGGTGGTGCATGCTTGTAGTCCTAGCTACTCAGGAGGCTGAGGTGGGAGGATCACCTGAGCCTGGGAAGTTGAGGCTGCGGTGAGCAGTGATTGCACCACTGAACTCCAGCCTGGGTGGAAAAAAAGTAAACAGAAAAGTTTTGGCCAGGTGCGGTGACTCACGCTTGTAATCTTGCACTTTGGGAGGCTGAGGCGGGCGGATCATGAGGTCAGAATGAAATCCTGTCTCTACCAAAAATACAAAAATTAGCTGGGTGTGGTGGCGGGTGGCTGTAATCCCAGCTACTTGGGAGGCTGAGGCAGGAGAATCACTTGAACCTGGGAGGCTGAGGTTGCAGTGAGCTGAGATCACGCCACTATACTTGGTGTAGGTGACAGAGCTAGACTTTGTCTCACCAAAAAAAAAAAAAAAAAAAGTTTTATTGGTAGCCTTACTATGCTTCTCTGCCTTTGCATGTGTATAAAAATAAAAATTTTTGATAAATTTTCAGTGCATTTAAGGCTCTAAATATTAAAAGATTTCTTTTGGATTTGGTTATAGCTACTGTTAACACACAATCGATCAGGCAATTGTGTTTATGGTGAAGATAAAACATAAATATAGCAAGATTTTAATACTTAGAAAAATTAAAGATATTGAAATGTTGCCACAAAATAAAAAAATTAAAATAAAATTTATGGAAAATGAATATCTTAATGAGATGGGTGGTGCTCTTTCTTTTCAGTTGGTTTATATATCCATAGTTGAATATTACTTATTTCTTGAATGAACAATTCAGCATTAATTCTTTTTGACTTATTTTTCTAAATAGTACTGAAAAGCCCTCTCTGAGTAAGTAGCTGAGAATGGAAAGAATTTTGTTATAGTGTCACTCATTTCTTTGAGTGCTTTCTGAGTTGTTTTTTAGAAATCACAGAGCACTATCATCAAACATATTTAATTCTTTATCAGCAAATGATTTGCTCAGGTCCACCTTCACTTTTGGTGAAAGACAGGAACTGGATACCACCTGACTTACAAAAGAATTTGCTCTCCAGTCCTTAGAGACCATTAGATCCAGTATTCAAATTATACCTTTGTTTGATATCTCAAGAGGTATTTTTTTAAGATGGAGTCTCCCTCAGTCGCCCAGGCTGGAGTGCAGTGGCACAATATCGGCTCACTGCAACCTCTGCTTCCTGGGTTCAAGTGATTCTCATGCCTCAGCCTCCTGAGTAGCTGGGATTACAGATATCCGCCACCGTACCTGGCTAATTTTTGTATTTTTAGTAGGGATGGAGTTTCACCATGTTGACCAGGCTGGTCTTGAACTCCTGACCTCAAGTGATCCACCTGCCTTGGCTTCCCAAAGTGCTGGAATTACAGGCGTGAGCCACTGCACCTGGCCATCCCAGAGGCTTTTTTACCTTAGGGTAATGCACCTTGTTAGGGTTTGGGGTGGGTTTCTAATGTGCCCTTTGTGTGTCAGAGAGAACTTGGGAAGGGAGGATTGTCTTGACACCTTGACCACAGGCTCATGTCCATCCAGGCAGACCAGGTCTAGAAAGCAGTACCGGAAATGGATTCTCATCTGGCCTCTGCCCGTGCCCACTGTAGCAAGGCTGCTGGTGGTATATTCCTGGTTTGAACTCTTCTGCTTGAGGAAAGGGGGAGCTGTAGTGTGCCTGCTGCTCTTGTGTTTGAGTTTGAACTCCTTATGTGCCCCCAGGATGGTTCATATCATGAAGACATTGGTTATGGTGTTAGTGAGGGCCTCAAATCCAAGGCCTTATCTTTGGAGAAGGCAAGGAAGGAGGCAGCGACAGACGGGCTGAAGTGAGCTCTCAGGTGAGCATGAGGCTGGGAGTCTAACCTGTGTCATCTCAGCTCTTGATTCAGAGCAGGTTTCAGTTTTGTTTTTTAGAAGAGGTAATACATCCACATGGTTCAAACATCTAAGCAACATGGAAAATAAGTGTCACCCCTGTCCTGGTTCCTGTCTGCCCTGTTTTCCCACTTTTGTTAGTATTTTTTCAGTGTGTCAGCTTCAGGCTTCCCTTGCTGGGAATAAGTGGTAGCATCCTGTATTTTCTCTTCTCCATGTACGCAGAATGTGTGGGAGACCTTTCCACCCCTACTGCGAGTGCATAGACAGCACCCTCATCCTCTCTGTGCACCTCAATAGTCCTCCGCACAGGTAGGAGGAGTCTCGCTCCCGTTGCCCAGGCTGGAGTGCAGTGGCACAATATCGGCTCACTGCAACCTCTGCTTCCTGGGTTCAAGTGATTCTCATGCCTCGGCCACAGGACTTGTGCACAGGTAGCACAGTTCACTTAGTTACATAGTCATGTGGATGTCTGTTAGTCTGTTTGCATTGCTATACAGAATACCAGAGGCTGGGTAATTTATAAATAAAGGAGGTTTAATTGGCTCATGATTCTGTGAACTGTAGTGGAAGCCTGGTGCCAGCATCCATTTCTGGTGAGGCCTCAGGAAGCTTCTAATCATGGCAGAAGGCAAAGAGGGAACATGAAGAGAGAGAGAGAGAGCAAGAGAGAGAGGGAAGAGGTCCCAGACTTTTTAATTTTATTGTTTTCATTTTTTTGAGACAGGCTCTTGCTCTGTTGCACAGGGTGGGGTGCAGCTATCATTGCTGCTGGGCTCGAGTGATCTTCCTGCCTCAGCCTTCCGAGTAGCTGGGATCACAGGCACATGACACCATGCCCAGCTAATTTTTAAATTTTTTTTTTGTAGAGACAGCGTCTCCCTATGTTGCCTAGACTGGTCTCAAACTCCTGGGTTCAAGTCATCCTCCTGCCTTGGTCTCCCAAAGTGCCGGGATTAAAGGCATGAGCCGTCATGCCCATCCCCCAGACTCAGAACCACCAGATCTCTCATGAATGGAGTGAGAAGTCACTTACCACCAAGGGATGGCACTGAGCTGTTCATATGGGATCCAGCCCATGATCCAGTGCCTCCCACCAGGCCTCTGGCACTGGAGGACACATTTCAACAGAAAATTTGGAGGGGACAGACATCCAAACCATATCAGTGTCTTTGAGAATTAAAGTGAATTGAACCAGAAAAACCTATGAATTCTGTGGGGAAGTCCATAGATCCTATGTTAATAATTTTGGTCATGGAAGATTGTGCCCTCGAGCCCCAGGCCCCAGGTGTGTGTTGCCTACTCCTGCTGGGAAATTGGAGCAGTCTTTGGGGGAAAAAAATCTCTGCAATTTGTTCTCCTATCAGGAGGTGGCTACTGGGTTTTGTGAGTGGCACCTTAGTCTTTTCGTACTCATCGCCTCTGTGTGGGCAGGGATTTGTGCCTTGTTCTCACTGCAGTATTCTCAGAAACTAACACAGTGCAGGGACGTGGCAGGTGCTTTCCAGACATCAGTGGAATACACGTCGGGGTCCATTTCCTCTGCTGCACCTGAGAAGCAGCCTGCACAAAAGTTGTAACTCTATTCTCTGATATTCATGTGTAACAATTCTTAACTGTTTCACTTTCTTTTTTTTCTCTTACCCTTAGGAGTTTTGGGAAGGTGCTTGGAAACTGTTGTGTTTGTAGCAATATCCATTTGGACTATGTAAGATGATATCTTAATGTGTGTGTGTGTTCTTTTGTTTTTGTTTTTCGAGATAGAATCTCTGTCACCCAGGCTATAGTGCAGTGGTGTGATCTTGGCTCACTGCATCCTCTGCATCACAGGTTCAAGCAATTTTCCTGCTTCAGCCTCCCAAGTAGCTGGGATTACATGCTCCTGCCACCATGCCTGGCTAATTTTGCATTTTTATTAGAGATGCGGTTTCACCATATTGGTCAATCTGGTCTCGAACTCCTGACCTCAGATGATCCACTGACTCCACCTCCAAAAGTGTTGGAATTACAGGCATGAGCCACTGCACCTGAACTTTATTGCAGTTTTAATTTTAATTTCTCTGATGATTGGTGATGTTGAGCAATTTTTCATGTTTGGTGGCCACTTGTATGTCTTCTCTTGATAAATTTCTGTTCATATGCTTTGCACTTTTTTTTTAATGTGGTTGTTTATTCTTTGTTGTAGTTGAGTTGTTTGTGTTCTTTGTAGATTCTGCATATTAGTCCTCTGTCAGATGCAAAGTTTGCAAATATTTTGTTCCTATTATGTAGTTTGTCTGTTTACTCTGTTGACTATTTCTTTTACTGTGCTCTTTAGTTTAAGTCCCCTTTGTGTATATTTTTTTCGTTGCATTTCCTTTTGAGAACTAAGTCATGAATTATTTGTCTAGGCCAATGTCAAGAAGAGTTTTCTTCTAAATTTTCTTTTGGGTTTTTTATTGCTTCTGGTCTTTTATTTAAGTTATTAATGCATCTTGAATGAAAGTTTGTATATGAGGAAAGATGAGGATTGTTTCATTCTTTTACCTAGTCAATTTTTCCAGCAATGTTTATTGAATAGAATGCCCTTCCCCATTGTTTACTTTAGCCAACTTTGTCAAAGATCACTTGACTGGAGGCATGTGTTAATTATTCTTTATTCTTTTATAATTTTCTCCCTCCTTTTTAGCTGTGTCTTTGCTAGCAATGGACTCTCTATTCCATTCCATTAACCTATCTGTATGTTTTTGTACCAATGCCATACAGTTTTATTTAGCATAGCATTATAGTATAATTTGAAGTGAAACACATGATGCCTCTGGCTTAGTTCTTTTTGCCTAGGATAGCTTTGGCTATTTGGATGCTTTTTTTTGGTTCCATATGATATTTAGTATTATTTTTTCTAATTCTGTAAAAAATGACTTTGGTAATTTGGTAGGAAATGTTTTGAATCTGTAGATTGCTTGATTGCTTTGGTTAGTATGTTCTTTGTAATATTGATTCTTCCAATCCAAAAATTTCATAAATTTTTGGAGTAGTTTCAGCAAAATTGGTATCAGCCCATCTTACTACTTCTGGCAAAATTTGGCTATAAACCCATCTGTTCTTTTTGTTTGTTTGAAAATATTTTGTTAGTCAATTTTATTACTTGTTATTGGTCTATTTAAGATATCTGTTTTTTTCTGGTTCAGTCTTAGGAAGATATATGTTTCCAGGAATTTATCCATTTTACTTTTTTTTTTTTAAGTAATATAAGTGGATTCATACAGTATTTCTCTTTTTTTGACCGGCTTATTAAATTTAACATAATATCAACAAGATTTATGTTTATGATAAATGTTAGAATACTTTTTTTTAAAGCTGAGTAATATTCCATTATTGTTTATATTTTAAATTATATATATCCATTCATTTGGTGAGGGTTGCTTTGACCTATTGGCTTTTGTCAATACTGCCACAATAAATGGTATTAATAACTCATTTGACCATACATGTGAGAGATTTTATTTGTTCTGCATTCTGTTTTATTGATGTAGGGTTTTACTTTTATGCCAGTACTAAAGTGCTTTGATTATCCTACCTTCATTCTGTATTTTGACATCATTAAGAATGACACTTCCAATACTGTTTTTCTTTTTCAAATAGTCAAGTTCTTTGTTGTTTCTTGATATTCCATATTATTTGGGGGTTGTTTCTCTATTTTTGGAAAAGTAAAATTTAGAGTCTGAAAGGGATTTTATTGAATGTGTAGATAGATCACTTCGGTTAGCATGGCCATCTTCACAGTATTAAGTCTTCCAACCTTTGAACAAGAGCATGCTTAAGAGTATATTGTTTAATTTTCATATTTTGTGAATTTTTTTAGCATTAAGAAAATAAAAGAGTTTATTCACCAAACCTCTGGAGAGACAAGGACTTTCTTTTATTTGTTGTTGTTCAATTTTCAAAAAAATTTAATTATTTAACTTTAGGTGCATACTATATCTGGCATTTCTCCCAATGTTATCCCTCCCCACTCTCCCCTCCCTCCCCACCCTCTGCTGTCTCTTCCTTACCCCCCACCGCAACTGCCCCCAGTGTGTGATGCTCCTCTCCCTGAATCCATGTGTTTTCACTATTCAACACCCACCTATGAATGAGAGCATGTGGTGTTTGGCTTTCTGTTCTTGTGTCAGTTTGCTGAGAATGATGGTTTCCAGATTCATCCAAGTCCCTACAGAGGACATGAACTCATCATTTTTTATGGCTGTGTAGTATTACATGGTGTATATGTACCACATTTTCCTTGTCCAGTCTATCATTGATGGGCATTTGGGTTAATTCCAGGTTTTTGCTATTGTACCCAGGGCTGCAGTGAACATACGTGTGCATGTGTCTTTATAGTAGAACAATTTATAGTTCTTTGGGTATATGCCCAGTAATGGCATTGCTGGGTCAAATGGAATTTCTATTTCTAGATCCTTGAGAAATTGCCACACTGTCTTCCACAGTGGTTGAACTAATTTCCACTCCCACCAACTGTGTAAGAGTGTTCCTATTTCTCCACATCCTCTTCAGCATCTGTTGTCTCCTGATTTTTTAATGATCACCATTCTAATTGGCATGAGATGATATCTCAATATGGTTTTGATTTGCATTTCTCTAATGACCAGTGATGATGAGCATTTTTTCATATGTTCGTTGGCCTCATATATGTCTTTTTTGTAAAGTGTCTGTTCATACCCTTTCCCTACTTTTGAATGGGGTTGTTTGTTTTTTTCTTGTATATCTGTTTTAGTTCTTTGTAGATTCTGGTTATTAGCCCCTTGTCAGATGGGTAGATTGAAAAAATTTTTTCCCATTTTATTGGTTGCCAGTTTGCTCTAATGATGATTTCTTTTGCTGTACAGAAGCTCCGAATTTTAATTAGAGCCCATTTGTGTATCTTGGCTTTTGTTGCCATTGCTCTTGGTGTTTTAGTCATGAAGTCCTTGCCTATGCCTATGTCCTGGATGGTTTTGCCTACTTTTTCTTGTAGTGTTTTTACGGGGTTAGGTTTTATGTTTAAATCTTTGATCCATCTGGAGTTAATTTTAGTGTTAGATGACAGGTAGGGGTCCAGTTTCTGCTTTCTGCAAATAGCTAGCCAGTTTTCCCAAAACCATTTGTTAAACATAGAGTCCTTTCCCCATTGCTTGTTTTTGCCAGGTTTGTCAAAGATCAGATGGTTGTAGATGTGTGGTGTTTATTTTGGGGCCTCTGTTCTGTTCCATTGGTCTATGTCTCTGTTTTGGTACCAGTACCATGGTGTTTTGATAACTGTAGCTTTGTAGTAAAGTTTGAAGTCTGGCAGTGTGATGCCTCCAGCTGTGTTCTTTTTGCTTAGAATTTTCTTGGCTATGCAGGGTCTCTTTTGATTCCATATAAAGTTTAAAGTGTTTTTTTCCAGTTCTGTGAAGAAGGTCATTGGTAACTTGATGGAGATAGCATTGAATCTATAGATTACTTTGGGCAGTATGACCGTTTTTCACGATATTAATTCTTCTTTACCATGAGCCTGGAATGTTTTTCCATCTGTTTGTGTCCTCTCTTATTTCATCGAGCAGTGGTTTGTAGTTCCCCTTGAAGATGTTGTTTACATCCTTTGTTAGTTGTATTCCTAGGTATTTTATACTCTTTGTAGCAGTTGTGAATGGTAGTTCGCTCTTGATTTGGCTCTCTGTTTGTCTGTTATTGATATACAGGAATGCTGTGATTTCTGCACATTGATTTTGTGTCCTGAGACTTTGCTGAAGTTGCTTATCAGTTTGAAAAGAGTTTGGGCTGAGATGATGGGGTCTTCTAGATATACAATCATGTCATCTGCAAATAGAGACAGTTTGACTTCCTCCTTTCCTAATTGAATACCCTGTATTTCTTTTTCTTGCCTGATTGCTCTGGCTACAACTTCCAATACTGTATTGAATAGGAGTGGTGAGAGAGGGCATCCTTGTCTAGTGCCTGATTTCAAAGGGAATTCTTTCAGCTTTTGCCCAGTCAGTACGATATTGGCTGTAGGTTTGTCATATATAGCTTTCATCATTTTATGATACATTCCGTCAATACCTAGTTTATTAAGAGTTTTTAGTATGAAGGACTGCTGAATTTTGTCCAAGGCCTTCTCTGCATCTATTGAGATAATCATGTGGTTTTTGTCTTTGGTTCCATTTATGTGATGGATTGCATTTATGGATTTGCTCATGTAGAATCTGTCTTGCATCCCTGGGATGAAGCCTACTTGAACGTGATGGATAAGCTGCTCGATGTGCTGTAAAATTTTTCAGTTTTTCTTCTGTCAGTGATTTTTAATTTCATTCCGTTTTAGCCAAAAATAATAGGTTCGTAGGATTCAAGTTTTAAAAATGTATTAAGACTTGTCTTGTGAGATAACAGGTATTGTATTGAGGAGAATTTTCTTATGAGCTACTGAAAAGATTGTGTATTCTGCTGCTGTGTGGTGTGTTCTGTATATGTCTTCCAGGTGCAATTGTTTAATAGTGCTGTCAAGTCCTTGTTTCCTTATTAATATCCTGTCATGTTTTATTATTCATTACTGAAAGTATTAAAGTGTTCTCCCATTATTGTGTTACTTCATTTCTGTCAATGCTTGCTTTATATATTTGGGAACACTGTTAGGAGACATAAATCGTTTCCCTGTGAATGAACCGTTTTATTATAATTTAATGTCCTTGTTTGTCTCTTGTTGAGTTTTAATCAGTTCTCCACCTCTCATTTGGTTAACATTTACATGGAATGTTTTTTTTCCATCCTGCCACTTTCAGTTTATTTTTATCGTTAGATCTGAAGTGAGTCTCCTGGGCAGTAATCTCTCCTAGTAATCCCGACAACCAGCAGGGCAGTAATGTCTCCTAGTAATCCTGACAACCAGCAGGGCGGTAATCCCTCCTAGTAATCCCAGCAACCAGCAGGGTGGTAATCCCTCCTAGTAATCCCAGCAACCAACAGCGTGGTAATAACCTGGCTGCATCATCTCTGCTGGGGCTTTCCAGTTTACCAAACATTCAGGTGGTCTCTTGACAACCTTGGGAAGTGTGTGTGTTGGGAGACAGCATCCCTGCTTCCAGATGAGGAAAAAGAAAATCATGGGCAATTTAGATGATGTGCAATGACCATGTTTCTGTTGCTGAGGCTGGAACGTGGTTAGCAGTCATGGCCACCAAGCGGTTCTCCCACTTCCGCCTCCTGAGCAGCTGGGACCACAGGCACGTGCCATCAAGTCCAGCTAGTTTTTTTTTTTTCTCATAGAGTTAGGACTTCACTATATTGCCCAGGCTGGTCTGAAATTCCTGAGCTGAAGCTATCCTTCCTCCTCAGCCTCCCAAAGTGCTGAGATCATAGGCGTGAAGCACTCTACCCAGCCCATATGTTTCTCGAACTCCTGACCTCAGGTTATCTGTTCCCCTTGGCCTCCTAAAGTGCTGGGATTATA
>PVKV010027660.1:0-26136 GCA_004027835.1 Alouatta palliata | reverse complement strand
TATATATATATATATTAAAAAAAAACAAAAAACAGTATTTCAAATCTATGGGAAAAGGATAAACTTTTAAATAAATAATCTGGAAAACTAGCTAATCATTTGAGAAAAAGTTTAATTCCCTTCCAGATGCCATATACAAAATTAAATTTTGGAAGAATTAAAGATAATAAACATAATAACATGAACTATGAAAGTATTACTTTAAAAATGCAAATATCCTAAACAATTTGGGGTGAAAATGCTTTCTTAAGCAAGATACAAAGTCAGAATTCACAAATAAAAATGGTGAAGATTACATAAAGCTTGTGATCATCAAAAATTATGTAAACAATGCTAATAGACAAATGACAGACTGGGAAAATATTTACATTTTCTATTATTAACAAAAAGTAGATATACATGATATAAGTATCTCTTGTAATGCTGTATATGCAGAAAATAGAATTAACCCAGTATCAAGATATGTAAAGATGTTGTGAATGTGCAATTCTACAAAGAAAGCCCATAAATTTCAATGAAAATATAAAACAATCCGCAATCTCTATATAATCAACAGTGAAAACAGCCAAGACATAGCACCCCTACCTTTAAATATGAAGGAGTAAAAGACTGATACTGTTCATTGCTGCCAAGAGCTGGGAAGGATTCCAACAAGCCACTCTCCTACATTGTTGGAGCAAATGTGAAATTAGACAAACTTTTTAGGACGGTGTACATTCCCTTTGCCTCAGCAATTCTACTTCTGAAATTCATCCAACAGAAATATACACATACACAGAAATGTGTGTACAAGAATGTTTACTGTGATGTTGTTTATAATAAAGGAGAAAAAAACCTAAAAATCAAAACTCTAAAAATTCCATTAGAAAATGGTTAAAAATGTATGGCATACTCATACTACAGAATATCATGCTACTGTTGAAAATCAAACCTTTATGAGGACATAGAAAGATATTTAAGGTCTGTTTTTAATTGAAAACCAATGTGTTGATCAATATGCATAGTATTATCTTGTTAATATACAATAGAATCTGTGCATATATACAAAAGTGGACTTTATGCAGGTAAAAAGGATTGAATGTAAACATAAAATTTTATTTCTGAGTTTGGAGTGCAATTGGTGACAAGGGAGGGGGCTGGTGGAAGAGGAATTCACATGCTAATATGTTCTTTATTCAATAATTTAAAAAATATATACTAATTTTATATCACTTACAAGAGGAAAATAAATATCTCCTGCCTCCAAATGTGTTTCACATGACTTTTATTATTTTAATCAGAGATTCTAATATTTTATCAGTAAATTCTTCCAATGTACTTTTTTTTTTTTGTCTTAAACTGGATAACAGATACTTTGTTAAAATTTCCAAAAATCTTTATATTTGTCCCTTTTGAATATAAATGCCTTGGTATCCATTTCCTGAAAAAAAAAAATAGCTCAATTTGTTTGAGTGACTCTGCAAGTGACCTAGCTCAATAAATTAAGTAACTTCCCTATCACATTTGATGAATTATTGCATCACTGTTTATAACTAGATAATAGAAAATGTGATGTTACTTCGGAATCCACTGGCTATGCAAATTTGTAATTCATTTAATGTTTCCCTTCAACCAATATTCTCAGTCATCGACATAAGGGAAAAATGCTTCTCTATCACATGTTTTTATTTTCTTGCAGTTTGTTTGTCATAATGCTTTATCATGAACATGTTTCCTAGTTGGAGCAACATGGTTGACATTTCCTTGCTAATAGGTCAGTTTGCAACAGATATTTATGTGAGTGGAATATCAGAATGACTCACAAAATAATATCCAGTGATAGTTGATTCAAGACTGCAAAAAATGAACTGAAACTAAAAAAAACATATATTCATGCTAAATAAATATTTTTTTCTGTTAGTATATAGCGCCACCCAGTGTTAAAGAATTCTCCATGGAGCATCTGCACAGTAGGCTGTTGTACCAAGGTAAAAAGGGACACAAAAAGGGACTCTGAGCTCCTTATTAACATGTTCAATTGAAGTTTGCTTAGAGATACTGTACATGTTAACTTATTAGAAAACGTTACATTGAAATTAAACAACAATAAAAACAAACATGGAATGGTCACTGTAATCTCATATACTGGCAATTCTTCTCTTTTCGTATCTTAGTTGCTTGGGAAAATAAAATTTAATAAATTGTCATAATTTGATTAATTCATCATGTATTGCATGATACTTTAAGACATTTTAAACACATAATTTCAGAGGCCACTGTAGATTTAGATGTAATTTATGTTTCCGAATATCTAAAATGGTAACTTTTCCTTTGAATTAAATTACAGATGAAAACGAAAAGGATTTATAGAGAGAAGCAAAGGAATTTATAGTTCTCTGTAGTGACTGTTGCCATAGTATGGTGCTTTAGAGAGATGCTATATAGCAATCCAGCAATACAATTAAAGCATAAATATTTATATTAAGGAGGATCTAGAAAATGAAAAGTAAAAAAAAAAAAAAAAAGATATTCTTCCATTACTTCTTTGTTCAAGTGATAAAGAGAATGTAAAATCTTCTTTTCCTAAATCTTCAGAATTTATGTAGATTTGATTTAAAAAAAAAAACTAAATCTTTTAAGGTAATAAGATACTCAGTATATTTCTCATTTTATTCTGTCTTTTGACTGTTCTTTAAGACTCTCTGCTCCCTCCTTACTGTACTACTTTTTAAATTTTGACTCCCTTCATGCCTGAAATGCATATACCTCTTTAATAGACTCAAGGCTCTCCTTTGTCATGGCCCATAATCACATCAAACTTGACATTTCTGTGACCCAATAATAATTTTCGTCATTAAAATGAATCTCTTTCCAGTTTCTGTCACTGGTACTAACATGGTTTTGGTTTCTTGTGCTTGAAATATTTTAGTCAGGAGTTAGCAAATGTCACCTATTGTTACTCTTATGACGGTTGTTGCCCTTTTGTTTATCCCTGTGTTTAACTCCTTGTTCTTTCAGTTCACTGGTTCTGTCTCATGATACGATAACTCCTTTTTGGTTGGTTTTGTGATTTGCTCTTTCTATTCCTGAGCCATCATTATCATTCAGGCCCTTGTTATTTCATATCGCCCTTACACTTTTCTCCTACCCAGTCTCTCTGTTACTCATATCTCCTTCTTTTGATCTAATCTGCAACAACAAAATATTGAAAGTTTTTCTCATTGTCCCTTCCAAACAGCCTGCGAACTCCTTAATAGAATTATGCCTTTCAATGTATACCCCTAAGCCAGCATTTGATACCATGCTTACTTAGTTGACCTATGTGATGTTGATTATGGAGTAACTAACAGTAATGCAGGGAAAACTACTAACTGATCATAAGAAAATGTGATAGTATTAGGTAGGCAGATTCATGGTTTATAGATTATTTTGCCATTGGAGATCACTCTTTAGATTCAAGTGAATGTTTGTAGTGACATTTTCCACCAAAGTTATTTTATAAAGTTCACCTAGCCAGAGCAGAACACAAATGCTGTCTCCAACAGAGATAAACAGAATTCCAGGAATCTGGCTAGAAAGAAAGAGGGAGGAGTATTGTACAGTCATTTCAAAGCTTAAGAAGAAAAATAATGACTATTTATTAATGAGGAACAACTCAATGTAAGACATACGGCAAGACAACCAGGGTTGCATAAGAGGACCACAAATGTACAAAATTGAGACTAGTCAGATTCCAAAGCAGATTCTTAGTTCAACTAGTTAAAAACTGTTCCCTGTGTTTTGTAATGAAACAGGAAATGGCAGTTATTATGGAGATTATTGGAACACATTTTATTGTTATTATTTATTTTATAGCTTTTTATGCCAGAAACTTTACATCTTTTAGTAAGTGTGTGTAAACTGTTTCCCTTTCAATGAGCATTTTTATTGTCCTTATACATTCTCTGACTAAGGATCCTTTAGGGCATGTAGATACCTGGAAATGAGGAATGTTGCCTGATATTTGAAGTCAAGGATTTGAGGTTTAAATGGGAAGGTGGGGGAAGGTAAGCATTAGTGAGTTCTTAGGGAATTTCTGATCAAGATGGTGAATTCATACTTCAGTTCCCTTTTTTTTCAAATATGACAAAACTATTTTTTTTAAAAAAATATTCGTTTGTGTAAGTTACTGCTCATACCATGATAACACGAGTATGCTGATCTAACGGATTCTAAGCAAGCAGAGACATCATTACATTTCAACTCCCGTGGATGTAGATGTATTGAATGGGAAATCACTGGAACAGAGGATAAGAACTAGCCACTCAACATAAAAATGGAGGCTGAATTAAGACTCCCTATATCTGAAAGAAAGGAAACTATAAAAACTTAGACCATTTTTAGTAGTTATTAATATTATTTTGTAACGCTGTTCACTTTTAAAGATAGGAGCAAAGTTAAGATCCTGTCTGAGATGAACTGTATGTTACCTCAATGACTAGATTTAGAATACCCTGGAATATTACAGTATGAGAGTCAATATAATTCCTGATTCCAGATTCATAATGAGATCAGCAAAATCAACAGTTGAAAGGTAGGAGAAAGTCAATAAAATGCACATGTTAGAATAAGTTTGAAATGATTTTACAAAAGGTTTAACATTCTAAAAGAGAAATGGGAAAAAAGAATTCTTAGAAACAGTGAGAAATTATAAAACAAAGACAAAGTCATATAGAAGTGAGAGATACAAAACCAAATTAGAGAGCTTGGATATTAAAATGTAATAATTTGTATAAAAATAAAACTCTCTAAGGTACCATAACGACTGGACATCATGTGGGGGTTCAGAACAAAAAACCCCAAGTATGCTGCCTTGGGATACTGAACATTTTGAATTAAAAATAATTTGAAAGGCTCAGAAGCAAAGTCTTTCTGATTTTCTCTCATCCTCCTGTTCCCTGCCTGTCTTCCTTCCCTGAAGTGAATCATAATAACCAGAATTCCACCTCTGCAAGACAGGAGAAACTAGAACTCTTCTCCCCCAAATAAAACGACAGATCCTAGAAAAGTTATTCTTCTCCCCTGAAAAGCTTCATTGGAAAAGGGTCTTGCCCTATACCTGGGAGGTAGAAATGCTACATAGGAAGGTCAAAAAGAATCTGAACAGATAGGGCTTGCTGGGTTCTCCAAACTGTCTGTTATCATTAGATCAGATCCTCTGTCCAATCACATTTCTACATGACTGCCATTCTTCATGGAACTTAAGCATTAGAATAGATAGTTTTCCCTAGAACTTTGGGTCTCCATTTCTCAAAGCTCTCATGCTATGTAAAACTTTAATTAAATAAACTTGTTATGCCCTTCTCTTGTAAAGCTATATTTTGTTATTGGAGTGTCAGTCACGATCAGTGATGAAAAGTATAACATCTTTTCACTCTACTAACACAAACAGAGATAAATTGGATGGGAGAAATGTACGGAGAAGTTCACCTAGATTGTAGCATAGAATGATAAAGCAATTAAAATAAGGAGGAGAAATGGATAGTCATAGAGAATACACTTATGACTTAACAATCTAATATGAGGAAACAATAGGTGGAAAAACTTACATAAAGTGAAAATGTCAGAACTGAAGAAATATCTGAGTCTCACATTGAAAGTACTCACAGAATACTAGAAAGTATAAATACAGTTAATCCATTGCTGGTCCATTGAAGTTATACTGCAGAACATAGTAAAGAAAACATCCTTTAAACTTGTTAGACAAAGAAAAGACAAATTGATTATAAAAGAATGACAGACAGTCTGAAACAAATTTAACAAAAATGAATGCCAGGCAGAAACAGAATACTATTTGCAAAGGACTGAAAAAAAAACATACAGAAACATACATACAGGTGCACATGATTTTAAATCTTACAATGGATGTGTCACCTATTAGTATTACTAATATTTTACTTAGCTTTCTTTAAATATAAGAAAACACAAAGACAATAACATTACAAAATATGAATCCTTATATATAATTAATAGAGTATTTGGAAAATATAAAACTGTCCTGAAATCCAGCTATTCAGTTGTTAAATCTACACGCTATTTATGGTTTAAGATTTCCATAACATTAAATTGTATGGTTAGACCAGTGTTCTCACTTATTTTCTGCAATTAAAAATATAATGGAGTGATCTATTTAAATTATAATTACATGGAGAAAACAATAATTAGGTTCCAGTTATAAGAATATTTGAAACTAAGTAGCTTAAAAAATTTTATTTTTGCTTACAATTTAAAGAGCAAGGTGCTAGTTGATTGATGTGTATCTGAACATGTTGTCAGTTGGGGCTACTGAAGCTGGAAGATCTACTTTCAATATAGTCTTTTACTAACGTGAGAAGTGTCTTGGGGCTCCTTAGACTTGTTCTTTCTCTACAAGGTTTCATCCTCCAGGACGTCTGTAAATTCCTTCATTTCTTAATAGCTTAACAAAGCACTTGACACTTTCAACTTCCTGTCTGAATATCTCCTCCAGGTCTATCAATTTGTTAAAAACACTTTCTATTTTCCCTGTCATCACAGGTACCAGTTTCACTAAACTTTGCAGTAACACTTAACATAGTCATCCTTCTCTAGTCTGAATACAATTACCTGACATTTTTTCCAGTCTCCCCAATAATTTCCTGAATCCCTTCCAGGTTTGTCTCACTGGCTTATTATGGTAACATCTTTCTTCCAGTTAAAATGTTCCATATGGATAATTAATAACAAAACACTCTGAAATGTAAGTATTTAAAATTATTTTATTTTTCCTAAATAATTATGAGTTAGAGATTTAGAAAGAGTTCATCTGACTTATTTATGTCTGAATTTGTGATGTTGGCTGAGAGAACTGAGGAGGTTGCTGTAATATAGACATTGTAACAATATCGACCTTTGAAAACATGAACGCAATTACATGTTCCCTCTCTAATTTTTGGTATCAATGCTTTTTATAGTTTTCATAGTTGACATTTTTCATCTCCTTGATTAAGTTTATTCCAAAGTATTTTATCTTATTTTTTGTAGCTATTGTAAATTAGATTATTTTCTTGATTTTCTTTTCAGGTAGTTTGCTGTTATGGCATAGGAACTCATTACTGATTTTAGTATGTTGATTTTATAACCTGAAACTTTACTAAATTTACTTATTATTTCTCACAGGTTTTTGGTGGAATCTTCAGAGATTTCTGCACATATAAAGTCATATGCAAACAGGGACAATTTGTTTTCCTAATTTTCTATGTAGCTGTTCTTTTTTCTTTATCTTGCCTAATAACTGGCTAGAGCATCTAGTTCTATGATGAATGAAAATCATGAAAGTGGACCCATCCTTGTTTTTTTCCAGATCTTAGAGGAAAAGCTTTTTCAAATTTTCCACATTTAGTGCGATGTTAGATGTGAATTTGTCATATGTTGGTTGTTTTGCGTTTAGGTATGTTCTATCTACACCAAGTTTGTTGAAAGTTTTTATCATAAAGGGATGCTAAATTTTATCAAATCCTTCCCAGCATCTATTGAAATGTTTTTGTGGTTTTGTCCTTGATTTTGTTAATGTGATGTATCAAACTTATGGATTTATGTCTACTGAGCCATTGCTAGCATCCCTGAGATGAAATCTACTTGATCATGGTGATGATGTCTTTAATGTGTTATTTAAGTTGGTTTGCTAATAGTTTGTTGAGGATTTTTGTATCTCTATTCATTAGGATATTAGCCTACAGTTTTCTTTTTTTCTTATATCTTTGACTGATTAGGGATGAACATCGACATCATTGAATGGGTTTGGAAATATTCCCTCCTCTTCAATTTTTTGAAATAGTTCAATTAGTTTCTTTATTTGTTCTTTAAATCTTTGGTAAAACTCAGCAGTGAAGCCATCAGGTTCTGAGATTTTCTTTGTTGGGAGACTTTTCATTACTGCTGTGATATTGTTATTAATCATTGATCTGTTTAAATTTTGTTTCTTCATGATTTCATCTTGGTATGTTGTATGGGTCAAACACATCAATTTCTTCTGTTTTCTAATTTAGTGTGTATAATTGTAGCAATCTCTTATGATACTTTATATTTTTGTGGTATCAGTCACAGTGTATCCTTTTTAATTTCTGACTTTATTTGAGTTTTCTCTCTTTTTTTCATAGTTGGTATAACTAAAGGTCTGTTGATTTTGTGGAAGAAAGGAAGAGAGGAGTTAATACAATAACCAGAAAACATGTAACAAAATGGCAATAGTAATTCTTTAACTATCAAAATTAACCTTGGATGTAAATAACTTTTCCACTTAAAAGACAGAATTGCTGAATGGATGCAAAAACAAGACTCTACTATGTACTGCCTACAAGAAACTTACTATGACATAAAGACACATAAACTAAAAGTGAAAAGATGGAAGAAAAGATGGAAAAAGATATTCCATGCAACATAAAACAAAGAAGAGCAGGATTAGCTCTACTTAGATAAGATAGACCATAATTCAAAAATAATAAGAATAGAGAAAGAAGGCCATCATATAATAATAAAGGGGTGAATACACAGGCAGGCATAACAATTGTGAATATATATGCACTCAATACCAGAGCACATAAATATATAAATAAATATTAACAGATCTAAAGAGAGAGACACTCTGTGACACAATAATAGAAGACATCAAAACTCTACTTTTAGATCATTCAGATTGTTCAGACAGAAAATCAATAAAGAAACATAGGATTCAATCTGTATTCTAGACCCAATGGACTTAATGATCATTTGAAGAACATTCCACCCAACACCTGCAGAATACAAATTCTTCTCAATAGCACATAGAACATTCTCCAGGATAAGCCATATATTAATCCACAAAATAAATCTTGAATTTTTTTAAAATTGAAATCTTATCAAGTATGTTTTCCATCCACGAAAGAATAAAATTATAAATCAATAACAGGAGGAACTTTGGAAACTGTACAAACACATGGGAATTAAACAAAATGCTCATGAGTAACCAATAAGTCTATGAAGTAGTTTTTTATTAGTTACATTTTTTGAGAAAAATGGAAATGAAAACACAACATACTCAAACCTATGTGATATGGCAACAGCAGTTCTATGAATGAAGTTTATAGCAATAAACACCTATATATAAAAGTAAAAAAAATTAAATAAACAATTTAATGTTAGACTTCAAGAAACTAGAAAAACTCAGATGCCAAATAACCTGAAAAAAGAGGTTATAAAGAGCAGACCATAAATAAACAAAATAGGGACTAATAAAATTCAAAAGAGCAACAATATAAGATGGTTTTTTAAACTTAAATGTCTGGCATCTTGATGATTTTGCTTTCTCTCTTTTTCTGTCTCCCTCTGCCACTCTCTGCCTCTTTGTCTCTGTCTTCTCCTCTTTCTGTCTCTCTACAGAACAGCTCACCCTTTATGGGCCTCTCCATGAATCTGAACTTTGAACTTTTTATAGCATAGTGGTTGTTAGGGTAATTGCACTTCATAAAATCGAGTAGCTTTGATGTATCAGGTAGTAAAAGCTTCCAGGCTACTTAATGTCAACCCCTGAAACTGACACAGCATCAATTCTGTTGTATTTCATTGGTCAGCACAGTCACAGGACATATCAGGTTAAAAGGGTTGGAGAAATAGATTCTGTCTCTTAATGAGTGAGTGATAGAGTCACATTACAGACAACTTGTCTCATTAGAGAAAAAATTGTCATCTTATTTTGAAAATGTAATTTTTCACAATTATTGCCCTTTAATGTAACTCAAATAATTCAGGTAAATAATTAAAATTAACAACTGAATATATTAATGATTATTCTAAGAACGTTAGAATTTTTTTTTTTTTTTTTTTTTAAAGAGGGGATTTCACCTTGTTGGTCAGGCTGGTCTTGAACTCCGGACCTCAGGTGATCCACCCGCCTCGGCCTCCCAGAGTGCTGAGATTACAGGCGTGAGCCACCGCGCCCGGCCGAACATTAAAATTTTCTAATAAAACTTTGTGAAAATTGGCAGGTATTCAATGTATTTTTTCTAAGTATAATGTAAGATGGGGTAAGTCATGCTTTAGTATAAATTAAATTACCTATAATATACAGTAGAATAAGATATACATAGTAAATATTAAAATATATAAAAGTAGATTTATTAGTTATAAAAATAATCTTAAAAATGAAGCATTGTTATACTAATATTTCTGGTTATTCACAGTAATTAAAGAACTATTTTTTCAATTGCATGATTTCACTGAATTTTTAAAAAGAATTGATAAGTCAATGTGAATAATCAGAAAGCAGAATCCACAACATACATCCCATCATTATTGAAATAATTCTGTAAATCACATTTTATAGTGCTATTTAAATAAAAATCATTGTGTTTACCTAATTTAAAAGAATAGTTGACTGCTTTTATAGTTAAAAATGTTCTTTTTATGCTAAATGTTTATCATTCTTCAAGATGTAGTCGCAATAGTAGATATAGGATTTACTTTCCTGCATCTAGAATTAAGTTTTCTGTATTTAACCTCTGTTTTTAATTCTATAATACATGAATATTATTTCAGCATTATTGTTGGGTTTCACTTTGTCATTGGTCTTAGTCATAATATATCATCATATGGTAGAGTTGCAGCAGTTGATTAATATTACAGGGCTACTTACTTGCTTATGTGCCCATTAAAACTCTTTTACATTCAGGGTTTTATCAATGCAATTATTTAATAATAGTTCCATTTAAGATTTATTCAGGTTAGTAAAATATGTTTTATGCCATTACTGGAAAAATTTACTTCCTTAAATTACAATAGCAGAGTAAGCAAACAAACATTAAAAATCAAACCTTTAAAATCTTACTCGAAATGGTCCTAAAAACAATGAAAACAATAAATTTAAATTCCTTTTTTAGGCACTTCTGTGTTCCATGTAGTTCACCAAGGGAATATGGTGATTTAGTTGTCTGGATGGCACAGCACGAGATCCTCTGAAGTTGGCTCTGAGGTATTTTGCTTCTTTTTCACACAAATACACACTTTCCTTGGATACTCAGCATGATGTTTGGTAAGCATAGATATGAGAGACTAACAAGGAAGAAACGCTGTTATTTATTATTCAATACCCTCCTGGGGTCCCTTGCCACTTGGAGTTAACATACGTTCATATAAAATATTAACACTCAAAAGTTCATTCCAGGTAAAGTCAAATCAGACAATGTGCGTAAGTCAGAAAAAACAAGATTAAAAGCTGGAAGTTTTATCAATTTAAATTCTTTTATCAAAATGTGGCTAAACAATAGGCTACATAGAATAATTCCTATGTATTTTGAAAAGACATGAGAATTCATCTGCTGAAATCTTTAGAGTCAATTCTCAAATTTAGATGATACATTTATTCACATTCTTAAAACTTTTTTAATAAAGTAAATATTCTTTATTGTTACTTATTGTTTGCTTTGTTAATATTTCTTCACTTGTTATTTACATATACATAGCATAGACTCTAAAAGCAAGCAGGGAAAAGAGGAATACTACTAATCCCATGTTTCATCCAAAAATGTAAGAAAGCCAGAGTTCCATATGTATGTGCCTGAGAGAGCAGTGTTTGGTCTTCACATGCCTATTCTCAATTATTATAGAGGTTAGAGGGTCTGTACAATTCGACGTACATTTTTTTTGTTTTTATTTTGTCAAAAGACAAAATCAACACTAACTTAAAGATTCAATTGGCTTTTATTTGCAATTGTAAAATCAGACAACACCTCATTCTATAAAGTAGAATGTGTACCAATGAGCTAAACATAGGAGGTTTACTTTATAGACAGTGTAAGGGCCAAGGGAAAACTTTCCCTTCATTCTCTGAATATTCCCTGAAAATCAACTAACAAAGGAAGACTAATAGAAGAAAAGACATGCATAATCTATTTTAACAGGCATAGCACAGGGAATAACGAGAGAATAATTACTCAAAATCCAATGGAGTTTAGAAGCTTCTATATACACTTCTTCACAGGGAAAGAGAAAGATGAAGAATGTAATTATTTTGAGGGCAGCAAATGATTATTAAGGGGAATAAATGGACCTAAGAGACAGAAATTAACTTGTATGTAACTCTCTTTGGAATATTTCAATCTGAAATATGGTTAAACTGAAAAAAAAAAAAAAAAAAGACAAAAACAAAAACAAAAGCCTCTAGGTGTCTTTTACTTCCCCTTTTGTCTCTCAACTTTTTGACTCTCCTAAAGCATAAGATGATGCTGTTGAGGAATGCAACCACACCTGAACAGACTTCTTCAAAAGATAATGCCTATCTCTGGGGCTCATTCAAATTCCAATATTGTCCATATTGCTATCAGCATTTTGGGTAAAGCCATTCAACAAGTCTCTAAGAAGCTCCAAACTTTTCTACATTTTTCTGTTTTCCTCTGAGCCCTCCAAACTGCTCCAACTCCTGCTTGTTACCCAGTTCCAAAGTTGCTTTCACATTTTCAGGTATTTTCAGCAGTTCCCCACTGTTCTCATGCTGCTGCTGAAGACATACCAAAGACTGGGCAATTTACAAAAGATGGGTTTAATAGACTTACAGTTCCATGTGGCTGGGGTGGCCTCACAATTATGGCAGCAGGCAAAGAGGAGCAAATCATGTTTTACATGGATGGCAGCAGGCCAAGAGTAGATTTTGTGCAGGGGAACACTTTATAAAGTGATCAGATTTTGTGAGACTTATTCACAATCAGAAGGACAGTATAGAGGAAACTGCCCCCATGATTCAATTATCTCCCACTATGTCTCTCCCATAATGTATGTGAATTATGGGAGTACAATTCAGGATGAGATTTGGGTAGGGACACAGTGCCAAATAATATTAGTAAATAACAGTTATAATTAGTATGACATGTTTATCTTTGCTTATAATTAAGCATTTATCAAATATATATAGGATTCACACAAAAAATATTGACTACATTTTTACCTAATTTTCAGTAATAATATCAATGATAATAATTTCCACATTAAATAATGGGTTGAAAAATAACAACAACAAAAACAATGATGACAAAAGCTGAAAATTTAATTTCCTTAATGTTACCTACTTTTATTGGGTATGCCAAACTTGAAACAGTCTGACCTTTTTTCTCCTACTATTTTCCATCATCGACATTTGCTACATTCCAACTGAACTTTTTTTTTCAGTTCTGCTTGAACATTTCCGTGTCTCTTTGGCTGGTAGTATTGCATGTAAATAGAATACTATATTTTGCTCTGTGTGTCCAAATTCTACCTCTTTTTAAGCTTTAAAACAAGTTATCTTGAGACACCATTTTGGGATACACTCCTGACAATAAAGATACGTCCCTCTACTGAACTTTCAGTATTCTTTGTTTGGAATATGAGTTTTATGCTCTTATAACTTTACCATTTCAGGGATGTTTGTATTTGTATGATGGAATGTACACAATAAGTTTAATGAGGCTTATAAGCACTCAATGAATCATAAATTTAAAAAGTATATGCATGTTTGTTTTTCTTCCATACTACTGTGTCAAATTTCTGGTGGCAGAAGTTTTCTATTCCACAGCACCTGTTACATTGCCTTATATAATCATAAGTGAGACACAAAAATGATTGATTTCTTTGCACTTAATCCACAGCAATGCATCATATTTTAAAATAGGATATTTTATTAATATTTATTATAAAATACATTTCATAGTATGGTGAACATGGAAGAACTATATTATTAGCTATTTTTCAAAATAATAGGGTGAAAAGTATAATAGGACTTTGTAAGTAAATCATCGGATAAATCAAATGTTTTCTGTCGTCTCTGGCTTACATTGATTTATCATTGCCTCTTTATAACTGATGGTGGCACTAAAAGTTAATGGTTTTTAATTTAAAAAAAAATTTAACTTAGGCTTTAAAAAACTTACTTTCCTTAAGGTACCCTGTTCCATTACGTTACTAATAGTATATATGTATAAAGACTATGATGGGGCCGGGCGCGGTGGCTCACGCCTATAATCCCAGCACTTTGGGAGGCCGAGGTGGGTGGATCATGAGGTCAAGAGATTGAGACCATCCTGGTCAACATGGTGAAACCCCGTTTCCACTAAAAATACAAAAATTAGCTGGGCATGGTGGTGTACACCTGTATTCCCAGCTACTCGGGAGGCTAAGGCAGGAGAATTGCTTGAACCCAGGAGGCAGAGGTTGCGGTGAGCCAAGATCATGCCATTGCACTCCAGCCTGGGTAACAAGAGCAAGGTTCCGTCTCAAAAAAAAAAAAAGACTATGATGGCTCCCAGGAAGTAATTTTGTAACATGGCTTAAGAGTAGGTTTGGTACATTTTTAACCTTTATTTACTTTTTTTGTGACTTTTACCTTTAGTGAGATGAATGTTTTCTGCTATTTTTAGACTGTTATAATATCATACTCTTTTCATCATTACCTCGACCAGAGTCCAAAATTCAGTAGGTAAAAAATATGGTAACTCTGCTTGCATGTATGTGTGTTTGTATGTATAATTTATCTTGACTTTCTCACTTTTATAGCAGCACTTCCATCAACAACTATCATTTTCACATTCTAAATAGTAAGTTTGCTTCCCCTATCTTCTACTAGACCTAGCCCAACTCACCGATATTGACATAGATAACACTTAAAAATGGCCACTTTTCACGATTTTTCTCTGCTGATAAATTTTGCCCATTTGACTTTCATATCACTTTTTCCAAAATACTAGATTTTAGATTTTTCTCCAATGTTACTTTTAAGGGATTTAAAATTCTTGTTTCTATAGATGTTGTTTTTCAATAATACCTCTAAAGCAGGAAATTGACAGATACTGATTATTTTTCTGCCAGGCCAATCTTTATTTTCGGATTCAACTAGTTACGCTTTAAGACTTATATACTTTTGAACAAATGTATTAATATTTTTGATATTTACATTTTCTGGTTCACAATTTATTCCATTCCTCTTAATCTTTAATTATTCTACTTTATAGCATTCTCATATTTCCCAGTGCTCTAATGTAATTTAGTTTATACTTTTGTAGATCCCTATACATTTGCAATATTTCTTTGATTATCTTTGCCTCTTATTCCCAATTTCCTCTTATTCTTGCATTTTCTTTTGCTACTTTGGTATCTGAAATAGTCTGTCAATTAAAATATGTCAAGCTGTCAAAGTTAGTTTTCTTCTGCTAGCGAAATATGCCGTTTTCTTATTTACAAAATTACTAACAATTATTCTTTGCATGTATAGCATTCACTCTGTTTTCAAGTATAGGCTTTGTGGATGAAGTGCAGTCTATTGACATCCTTACTCTGGTAAATCCTGAGATGCTGTATTTCTGTGGTAGAGTAACACAATCATTCCATAGTAAATATGTTTCTAAAAAGAGCAACATTTTATTCCCAATGAAAATTTGCTTTTTTAATGCAAGTCTGGATTCAGGATCCTAATAACTTTTCTAATAAATAACATGAACTATTTATTATAAAATAATCTCTTGTAAAAACACTTCTATAAAAAATACCTCTACACAGATGTTGTAAGCACTCAAAAACAAATGCCTACTGATCATCAAATTTATGTTCCTCATAGGCTTAACCATTTGAAGTCATGAGAAATACATGTATCATAAACATTAGCTCGATTATTCAATTGCTGATTCAATAGGAATTCCCTCTTCTCATGTAGCTTCCATTTTTACATAAATGATGAAAACAAACAAATTACTACATACATAAGTAAAACGTGTAGTGGGCCAAATGGTCATAAAACTGTGGAGAAATATAAAGCAAAGGAGGTGAAGTGTAAACCTTTAGCAAAAGAGATCGGAGCAATGGCCCTTTACAGTTGTAAATAGAGTGTTCATTGATAAATTGATGCTGCAGCAAAGACAGGAAATAAAGGAGAAAGGGAATAATTTCACAAACAATGTTTGGGGAAGAGAAATGAACAAGTAGAAAGCCCAAAAATGGAATTGTGTGTTCAACAAACAGCAAGAAGATCATTACATGGGAAGTAGAATGTAGAAAATAAAGTCAGTAGGAGATGCGATCAGCTAGGTAATTCTGACCACGTAAGGTAAACCCTTGCACATCCTTGTGGGTAATTCTAGCTTAAGTCAAGTGAAACTTGAAGGCACTGCTGGCTTTTTGTGGAGAATGACCATAATTTAACTTTATTTCTTTCAAATTTATATATATGTATATATTTATACACACACACACACACACACACACATCTAACACAGACAGACACACACACAAAGAAAAAAATACGTGAAATGTAGATACTACATTGTAGGACAAACACCAATGTAAACACAGGAGAATTTTGCCAGCTCGCCACCGTCATTGATTGCCTTTCAAATCAAAATCTCCTTTCTACCACTAGAGTAACTATCATCTTGACTCTTCACGTAATCACCTCATTGCTTAATAGTTATGGCGAATAAGTGTGTATATCTAAGCAATATTAATTGCTTTTTCTTGTTTTAAATTGTATCTCAGTGGTAATTAAACTCTATGTTGTTTGATGCAAATTTCTTTAACTCATCTAATTTTGTTTTTAAGATGCTTCCCATCCTTTGTATGCTGCAGTTATATGTAGACGTAATTTGTTCATTTTCATTGCTCTGTAAAACATATTTTATTTTATTTTTTCTAATTTTATAAATATTTGCAATATTTCTAGCTTAAGGCCAATATGAACTATGCTGCTATCCATATTTTTGTAAATGTATTCTGGATTGAACATCATGTTTCTGCTAGTTAGCACCTGGGAGTAGAATTAAAAGCTCATGGTTTATGTGTAGTTGCACATTTATTAGATTTGATAAACTGTTACTCAAAGTGATTTTTAATCACTTCTTCATTAGCGATAAATAACAGACATAATTGGTCCAAATCTTCAAAAACACTTAGTATTATCAGTCTTTCTTTCCTTCTCTCTTTTCTCCCTTCTTTGTTTCTTTCCTTCTTTTTCTACTTTTTTTTTTAATGTATGTGTTATTTTGGAGAGGCTATTTTAGTTTAATTTGCATTTTCTTGATTACTAATGAGGTCGACTCCTATCTACTTGTCAATTGAATGTGTTCTTTATTAAAGTTAATATTTCTTAGCAAATATGCTATTGAGTAGTCTGACTTTTCTTGGACACTAATAGGAGTTCTTCACATATATGTACTACATATATAAATATGTTGAAAGTCTATCTGTCTATCTATCTATCTGTGTATATAATTGCAAATATATTCTCTCACTCTGAACCTTGCCTTTTCACATACTTTGCTTTCTTTAAATTCAACCAAGACTGACTTTTCACATTTTAATGGTCTTTTTTTTTTTTGGATAAAAATAATAAAGATACTCTTCTATATTATTTTCTAGTATCTTTACTATACTTTCCTTTTTATATTTAGGAATGTAAATAATATTTTTCAAGACCACTGATTTATCCTAGTATCATATACTGAAAAGATGATTATATCATCACTGATTTTCAAAACCATCTCTTACGTATATGAAGCATTCACACTCATATATGCTTATATATGGACACATTTCTGAACTTTCTATTTTTTTTCCTTATCTAACTAGTTTTCTCCAAGACCCAGTATTTGTATTAGTTTCTTACGGTTTCCATTACAGACAACCACGTACTCAGTGGTTTTAAACACCAAAAATTTATTGTCATATATTTCTGTAGATCGGAAATCTGATACAAGTCTCACTGGCTAAAATAATCATGTTGGCGGGGCTGCCTTCCCTTTTGGGGTCTCTAGAAGAGAATTAGTTTTCTTGTTTATGTCATTCACGTATTTGTTTCTTGTTATAGCATTGAGGGCTGTTCTCAGTTCCAGAGGCTTCCTGTATTACTCTGTTCCATCTTCCTCAGCAATGTTAAGTGGAGACAATTTTAGGCTTTGAATCTCTCCTGCTTCTTTCTCCAACAACTCTCAACAACTCTTCTTCCTTCCTTTTTCATTAGATTGGTCCCACCCAGTCTGAACAATCTCCTTATTTTAAGGTTTTTAACTTAATCAAATCCTGACAATCTATTTTAACATACAAAAACATCTTCATAGTTTCCAGTAATAAGAACATGGAGATATCAGTGAGGCCATTATTTCAGTTATCACATTGTCTGCATTACTGTGCAACTTTGTAGTATGTCTAGACTCTAGTAGAGTTACTTCATCCACTTGTTTTCTTCTTAGAAGTTTCCCTACTCTTAAATTTTAGAATAAGCTTACTTAATTCCAAAATGTGGTTATTCTGATTGGGATTACACCAAACCTATAGAGAAATTTCAGGATAATTGGCATTTTTACACTATTGAGACCTAATTCTAAATTTTATCTTCTCTTCACAATTATTTATATATCTTTTTCAGGTTCTGCAGATTTTCTTTAATTTACTTGAACAAAGTTTTCTAGTATCCCCTAGAACAGCAGCCCCTACCGTTTTGGCACCAGGGATTGATTTCATGGAAGAAACCAATTCGTGCATATTAGTCCCTTACTTTATTTTGTGTAAAATAAACTTGTTTGGTGTGTTTAGCTGAACTTAAAAAGTGATTTGTGTATACTAGTCTCTTACTTTATTTTCCAAAGACCAGGTATAGGGGTAAGGTTTTGGGATAATTAAAGAACATTACGTTTATTGTGTATTTTATTTCTACTATCATTCCATTGCAATATATAATTAAATAATTACACAATTCACCATAATGTAGAATCAGTGGGCGATTTGAGCTTATTTTCTTGCAACTAAGATGGTCCCATCTGGGGATCATGGGAGACACTGACAGATCATCAGACATTAGATTCTCATACAGAGCATGCAACCTAGATTTCTCCCATGTGCTGTTCACAATATGGTTCATGCTCCTATGAGAATCATCTGCTGCCACTGATCTGACAGGAGGCAGAGCTCAGGCAGTAATGAGAGCTGTGGGGAGAGGCTGTAAATATGGATGAAGATTTTCTCCCTCACTCACCATTCATCAATTTGCTGTGTGGCCCCATTCCTAACAAGCCATGGACCAGTACCCATCTGTGGCCTGGGAACCCTGACTTACAGAGATCATGTTTTGTTAGATTTGTTCCTAAGAATTTCATATTTTTTATTTATGTACAAAACATGACTTTTTGTTTGTCTGCTTTTTGTGGTGGCTGTTGTTTTGATTTTCAGATAGAGTCTTGCTCTGTCACCCAGGCTGCAGTGCAGTGGCACAATCTTGGCTCATTGTAAACTCTATCTCTTAGGTTAAGGCAATTTTCCTACCTCAATCTCTCAAGTCTCTTCCTGCAGGCATGTGGCACCATGCCCAGCTAATCTTTGTATTTTCTGGTAGAGATGGGGTTTTGCCATGTTGGCCAGGCTGGTCTCGAACTTCTGACTTCAGATGATCTGCCCTTCAGGTGATCCTCAACCTCCCAAAGTCCTGGGATTACAGGCTTAAGCCACCTCACCCAGCCTTTGTTTGCTTTTATAAATTGTAGTTAGACTCTCTGACTTAATACTGTGATTTTATGATCTGTTATTAAGAATCACTGTACCTTCAGTTGAAAAACCTTTCCTTTACGATCTATTCTCATAATACTTTACCCTGCCTAACTTTGACACTTTATTGTATTTAGTTTTAATGACTTGATATCATTGCCTTGTATGAATTTTGAACCAAACTTTATCTGTAGTTTCCTGAAATAAGTGATGTAGTATCTTCAGAGTGACATCAAGAACAAGTTTATGTACCAAAAGAATATAATTCAAGGACTATTACTTAATGACTAAATTTTAAGTAAGAATGTGTGATGAAAAAATGTGACATTAGTGCCACTATTATTACCCCAATGTAATAATGTCATTCACTTAAAATTTTAATTGATATTCAAGTCCTTAGTCATTACACTTTTGTCTATAACAATTATCTTATTTTTCTAAATAAGGACACTATCCAAATACTTTCAAAACTTTCATAGTAAACATATCATAAAATCTAATTTCTTACATTTATCATTTAAGTTTCTAAAAATATATGGCTTCAACCAATTCACTCAGTTTTCTTTCACCAGCTTTTTCTTGTCTATAGATGTCTTCCTGACACTCACAGTCGGTATCTATACAATTCTCTAATAATCTGAGCAATTTCATGCTTATATCCTCTTTTATTCTTCTCACCATGCTGTACCAAAATGTCTTAGACTGAATAATTTGTAAACAACACAAATTTCTTGCTCACAATTCTGGAGGAAAGAAGTATAAGATCAAGTCACCAACAGATTCTACTTCTGGTGATGGCTTCCCCTCAGTATTTAAAATAGGACATTCTAATTGTGTCTTTACATGGCAGAAGAGAAAAGTGTGCTCCCTCAGCCTCTTTTATAAAGGCACTAATCTCATTCACGAATGTGCGACTTCATCACTTCACAAAGGTCCCACTTTGTATTATTATCACATCAGGTATTGGGTTCCAGCATATACATTTTAGGTGGACACCAACATTTAATGTCATTGCGTATGCCTTTTCTGTATTATTTATTTTAGCTAAAATCCTTTACCTCATCCACCACAAAGACCCATCAGTGTTTTATGAAGTGCAACCGTCTCTATAATGCGTCTACTTTTCTATGCAATCAGAATTAAACAGTCCCTCTTGTTTTTAATCCTCTATAAATCTATTTTTTCTTTGGTTTATAAAAAATAATAGACTCTCAAGAACTAGGATTTTTCCTTATTCAACTTGTTATTCTCTGGAAACAGTGGCAGTGATTTGTGTATATTAGTCCCTTATTTTATTTTTTGTAAAATAAACTTGTTTGGCGTGTTTAGCTGAACTTAAGAAAGTGAGATGTCTGAATGGTTATTTCAGATTTCATTGTTCATAGTTATGTATAAGTTAGACACAGATCAACTCCTAAGTTACTCTCAATATAACAAATTGTGCCTTATATTCTCATTTCTTTGAAATTGCATTCTCTCAGATTTCTGAGAATAAAATGACTCAGAATCTGCCTGTTCTGGGATTTCTATGAAGCATTTGTTTTTCTAAGAAATATGTCTATGGCTTACCTGAGTCTAATATTACTTCCAGGCCAAAAAAACATATTGAACCAGTTTGGAAGGGTCAGGGATAAAGAGGGGTGTAGTCACCATAAATGCAATATTTCATGAAAGATTTTAAATATACATGTCTTCAACAATTTTAAATGTTCCTCTTTCTGTACATTATGTAAATACAAGACACATCCCAGTGAAACATCTTTTAAAATTAAGGGCATGCATATCTGAAATACAGCACTATGTTGAAAGAAATAAAATAAATACTATGGAATCCATGGACAGTACCAGCCTTACATCACCTAAATTAGTTAGAAAGATTTGATGAATATGAATTTCTGAGTTTGAATATCTAAAATCTTACCTGACTTTATATCTTTTGCTCTTAAATAGACAGTTCATGTCATGAAAATACTTCTAATATTTTATTTAACAACAACAACAACAATTCTGAACAACTTTATGGATAAGAGATTGACATACTAAAGAGTATCCCCAAGTATACATATGTGGAGACATTAAGTTTCAAAAAGCAATTCAGTGAGTTAAGGAAAATGCCTGGAAATACATAGTGATGTTGTCTAAGTGGCTATTGTAATGCTGCTGGGGGATAAATAACAATTCCAGATTAAATTAGTACTTTTTTTGTGTGTGGGACATTTTGTTGTTCTGATATTTGCTTGTTTGTAAGTGTTTAAATAGAGTCAATTTTCATCCTATTTGTTTACATCTATTCTTGGCAATATTCACAGCAGAGCACGTCTTTAAATTCTTACATTTAAAAGCAAAGATTATATTTATTCAAGAGTAAACATTTTTGAATGAATAGATGTAAACTGTTTGGAATATATCAGTGAATAAAAGAAAACAGCAAAATAAATTTGATTACTTGGTACTTAGAGTCTTATAGATAGACACAAGAAATATGATAAATAGGTAAAATTTATTGTATGTTAAAAGGAGATAGATGCCATGAAAAAAAATAAACAGACCAAGAGGAATGACGAATACTAAGGATAGGAATGGGTCAATAAATTTTAGAATACAGGTAGGCATTGCTAAGTTAGGTTTGCGCAAAGACTTACAGGATGTGGTGGAGTTGGTCACATGGATCAAAGGAGATAGCAAGGTATTACACAACTTGATATTTGTAAACTATTTGAAAGAAAACATATTGACTATTTAGAGTGAGACTTTCATATAAATCTTGTTTTCATCGTGAATTTAAGAGTTTATTAAATATTAAGTCAATATATTGACTATTTAGAGCGAGACTCATGTAAATTGTGTTTTCAGTGTGAATTTGAGAGTTTATTAAATATTAAGAAAATGACTTGATACAATATCTTTGTTATGTTATTTCCAATTTAGTAACTATGTTTGAAAATAGGTATTATTATTCCTGTTTAGCAGATGAGAAAATTAATTTTAGAGAAATGATAGTTCAGTGAGTCATAACTAGTAAGTGATATGGCTAACATTCCAACAAATCTAAGTGTGTGTTGAGTATATTTAAAATTTTCGAACTCCTTTTATTATGCAAACTTTTTTATGCAAATCCAATTAATACAGCTTATTGTTCTGAACCCTGGTGCTAAGTTTTGCCGGGATGATTTATATTTTGTTTCCAGTACTTTTAAAATTCACTAGTGATAAACCATTCAATGAAATTTTTTCAAGTCATCCTGGATAGACACAAAGCCCTTTTTCTTTATTTTCTCTTTACCTGTATGAATTAAAATGTACCATAATTTTAAACCAAAACCCAATATTTAGGTCTCTTTTAACTTAAATAGGGAACATTATTAATGCTTTTGATCACATTGGCCATTTTGGCAATAGATTTGAAGTCAATTACCATGTCCCTTTTCCAATTGGCTATATTTACAGAAAGAGCAAGATATTTCCAATTTGTACAAGTGATCAGTCATCTTTATAACGCACAGGACTGTAGATCCTTTTAATGCCACTTTCCTTCTCTTAACTTATTCTTTATACACTATATAATATTGTGTTTTACATGATTATGTTTTGATTCTATTTTATCTTTCTATTTTAACTTAACCTGGAAATAGCTAAATTCTACTGCAATGGTAATATTGTGTTTTACATGATGATGTTTTGATTCTATTTTATCTTTCTATTTTAACTTAACCTGGAAATAGCTAATTTCTACTGCAATGGATAGTTAGTGATATAGTTTAATTATTTTAATTACAATTGATTTTAACTAGTGAGACTCGAAGAATGCAATCATCCTTCTACTTTTGAGAGAATTCCATTTTGCCCTATAAAATGCTAACTAATAATTTGTACATCATTTGTCTAGGCAATAAGAATTTTCCATTTTATGGAATTCCTTATACATACAGTTAAATATAGATTCAACTAAGATAAATTGGATCATTTAGGATTCTCAAGTAGGTGGAATGAAAAGGAAATTTGATTTATCATAAATGGTTTCATGATGGATCCAATGACTAAAACGTTTTCAATTTTTTACAGGGTTTCTTAGATAGTGACAATGATAGATAGCTACTTTGCCATACAGTTCTCTAAGAATCAAATGTTTCAAATTTAAATCTTTTTCTATGGTAAAGAAAAAAATGTCCATTAATCCCTCATTTGTCACACATTAATCCTCATTAATTCTAATTCTATTAAAGGAAGAACTAGACTATCAATTCATATTTTCTAAGTGTCTAGTTATATCCATTGTAACAAATATATTCACATAAAAAGGACCCTGAAGCACTGATTTCTTTCCATTATGCTGTATTTGATGTTTTAAATATTAGATTTTAAGTTACATTTAGGCCAATATCCTTGATGAACATTGATGCAAAAATCCTGGCAAACCAAATCCAGCAGCACATCAAAAAGCTTACCCACTACAATCAAGTCAGCTTCATCCCTGGGATGCAAAGCTGTTTCACCATATGCAAATCAATAAACATAATCCATCACATAAACAGAACCAATGACAAAAACCACGACTATCTCAATAGATACATAAAAAACCTTTGATAAAATTCAATATCTTTTATGCTAAAAACTGTCAATAAACTAGATACTGATGGAATGTATCTCAAAATAATAATATTTATTTATGACAAACCCACAGCTAATATCATACTGAATGAGCAAAAGCTGGAAGCATTCCCTTTGAAAACTGACAATACAAGGATGACCTCTCTTACCACTACTATTCAATATAGTATTGGAAGTTCTGGCCAGGGCAATCAGGCAAGAGAAAGAAATAAAGGGTATTCAAATAGGAAGAGAGAAAGTCAAATTGTCTGTTTGTAGATGACATGATTGTATATTTAGAAAACCCCATCATCTCAGCCCAAAACACCTTAAGCTGACAGGCAACTTTAGCATTCTCAGAGTACTAAATCAATGTTCAAAAATCACAAGCATTCTGGTATACCAATAATAGACATAGAGCCAAATCATGAGTGGTGAACTCCCATTCACAATTGCGACAAAGAAAATAAAATACCTAGGAATACAACTTACAAGGTATGTGAAGGACACAAACAGATGAAAAAATATTCCATGTTCATGGATAGGAAGAATCAATATAGTGAAAATGGCCATACTCCCCAAAGTAATTTATAGATTCAATGCTATCCTCATCAAGCTACCATTGACTTTCTTCACAGAATTAGAAAGAACTACTTTAAATTTTATGTGGAACCCAAAAAGAGCCCATAAAGCCAAGACAATCATGAGGAAAAAAAAGATGCTGGGGGACTCATGCTACCTGACTTCAAACTATACTACAAGGTTACAATAACCAAAACGGCATGGTATTTGTACCAAAACAGACATATAGACCAATGGAGCAGAACAGATGCCTCAGAAATAATGCCACACATCAGATATAAACAAGCAATGGGGAAAGGATTCTCTATTCAATAAATGGTGTTAATAAAATTGGCAATCCATATGCAGAAAACTGAAACTGTACCCCTTCCTTATACCTTACATAAAAATTAACTCAAGATGGTTTAAAGACTTAAATGTAAGACCTAAAACCATAAAAACCTAGAAAAAAACCTAGACAATAATACCATTCAGGACATAGTAATGGGAAAAGACTTCGTGACTAAAACACAGAGAGCAATGGCAACAAATGCTGAAATTGGCAAATGGTATCTAATTAAACTTACGAGCTTCTGCACAGCAAAAGAAACTATCATCAGAGTAAACAAGTAACCTACAGAATGGGAGAAAACTTTTGCAATGTATCTATCTGACAAAGGACTAATATCTAGAATTTACAAGGAACTTAAACAAATTTACAAGAAAAAAAAAAAAACCCAAACATCACCAAAATAAAGTGGGCAAAGAATATGAACAAACAATTCTCAAAAGAAGACATTTATGTAGCCAATAAACATATGAAGTAAAGCTCATCATCACTGGTCATTAGAGAAATGCAAATCAAAACCTCAATGAGATACTACCTCATGTCAGTTAGAATGGTTATTATTAAAAAGTCAGGAAACAACAGATACTGGAGAGGATGTGGAAAAATAGGAATGCTTTTACACTGTTGGTGGGAGTGTAAATTAGTTCAACCATTGTGGAAGACAGTGTGGCAGTTCCTCAAGAATCTAGAACCAGAATTACCATTTGACCCAGCATTCCTATTACTGGGTATATACTAAAAAGATTATAAATCATTCTACTATAAACACGCATGCACATATATGTTTGTTGCAGCACTATTCACAATAGAAAAGACTTGGAACAACCCAAATGCCCATCAGTGATAGAATGGATAAAGAAAATGTGACACATATACACCATGGAATACTATGCAGCCATAACAATGATGAGTTCTTCTCAGTTTCAGGGAGATGGATAAAGCTAGAAACCATCATTCTCAGCAAACTAACACAGGAACAGAAAACCAAACGCTGCACATTCTCACTCATAAGTGGCAGCTGAACAATGAAAACACATGGACACAGGGAGGAGAACATCATACACTGGGGCCTGTTCAGGGGGTAGGGGGCTAAGGGAGGAATAGTATTAGGAGAAATACCTAATGTAGATGATGGGTTG
>PVKV010027659.1:0-17544 GCA_004027835.1 Alouatta palliata | reverse complement strand
GGTGCCACTGGGCCAGTAAAAGTTGGGGAGAGAGAGGGGTTGGGGGGAGAATGGGAGGGACTGCGGGGAGAATGGGAGGGACTGAGGGGTAGAAAGGACCCAGGGGACCAGGCAGTGCCAGGAGGGACCAACGGGAGGCAGAGGGGCCAGGAGGACCAGGCAGGACTGAGGGCACCAGGAGGGGCTGGGCAGGACCTGGGGGAGAGATGTGGGGGGTGCAAGGTGGGGCCTGGTAGGGCCAAGGGGAGCCTGAGGGGCGTAGGGATGGTCAGGCGGTGCCAGGAAGGGGCAAAGTTGGACCCTGAGTCCCACCTCCTGGGACGTGGTGTCCCCAGGCCGTGCGCAGCCTCAGGCAGGTCCTGTGATGGTTTTCAGTTTCATATTTTGGTGAGGAACAGCCTGTGTGGGTTCCTCCTCTGGAATGTTTACACGGAGAGACTCCAAGGCCCTCAGCATGGAGATGAACTTGGTCTGCCCCTGGGATGGGGCTGGGGGCCAGAGGGTTAGAACCGAGGAATTTCAGGAGCCCAGCCCTGTCACAGCCTGGGGTGGTGGCAGTGGGCGCTCCTGCTCCCCAAACTCGGTCAGAACCACAGAGGAAACTGAGGCCGAGAGGGGAGGGCCTCCCGACCCCCACGCAGAGGCTAGTGCAGGCGGCTCAGAAGAATCGGGCGGGAAACACCGGCTGTGTCCTCATGCCAGTCCCAGCCCACCTAGGGCCATGTCCTCTGGCCCCTCACCGGCCTTCACTGCCCTGGTGCCATCCTGAGAAAGTCCTCATCCCTTAGTCTGCCAGTCTGGTGGGAGGTGCCCAGGGACAGAGCACCGGGTACCAGGGAAAGAGGCAGGGAGTCCCTGGCTGCTTCCAGGAAGGGAGAAGCCCAGAGAGCTGCCCCGGCCTGGGATCTGCACCTCCTCTTCCACGGGGAGGCCCAGCTCAGGCCTTTATACCCCAGGGAGCCAGTCCCTTCCCTTGCTGGGTCCCAAGGCCAGGCAGATGCATGGGAGCGTGAGATGGGAGCAGAGCTGGGCCAGGGCCTGTGGGTCCAGCTGGTGGCCTAAGCCCTGGATGGTGCTGTGCATAGCCCAAGCCATGGGCGAGGAGCCTTGGACTCCAGCGCACAGAGGACCCTGCTGAGGACACACAGCAGCATGACTCCCAGCCTGGTGCTCCTCCGTCCAGGGAAACCAGTGCCACCACAGACCTCCAGGGTCCCTCAGGGCAGCTGTCCCAGCTAAGCAGATGCAAGGCATGGATGACACTGAGGAGGGGGCTCCTGGAGATCTCCACCCTCTGCACCCCATCCGCACCTTCCATGAGCACAGGGTGGAACTGGCCAGGAAGAAAGGCCTGGGGACAGGAGCAGGAGTAGTGTGTCGTGTATGCTGAGGCCACATTAACCAAGGCCAAGCACCCAGACCACGGGAGGTGATTGTTCTCTGGGCTGTGCTGGAGTTCAACATATCAGAAAGAACAGGGACAGAAGGAGGCGGATACAGGAGCTGCATTTTAAAGGCTAAAGAAACGATAAGTCTAGCCTGGACTTGGGGGCTGGGGATGTGTGTGGCTGGGGTCTTCCTGTGCGTGGTTCTGTCTGCACCTGCTTCAATCACATGGCCTCTGGTCTGTTCTGCAAGCTCCTGACTCCTCCCCACCACAGGGCTTGGCACAGGCTGCCCGTCTACCTGGCATGCACTTTCCTCCTGGCTTGCTGTTCCAGCTCGCCTTCGGGGCCTCAGCTCCTGAGAGCCTTGCCTGGCCATATGCTCTGAGCTAACCTTTGCACCACTCCATTACCCTCTGTCTCAGTGCCCTGTGGCTCCCTTCCTGATACGTCCTGGTGCAGGACTCTGCATGCGCGCAGAGGCTACCTGTCTACGTGACGCGTGTGCTGTCGGGCCGCAGTCTGGGCTTTGGTTCATGGTTGCACCTCAACTCCTAGCTCAGAGCTCATGAACGTTTGCTAATGAATACACAAAAGCCCCCACCCTGGTCAATCAAGGACAAAAGGAATTGAGAAAAGAGGCTTTTCTCTCTTCTTCCCCAGGAGGCAGATCGGGGGCCAATGGACAGCAGAGTCCAACAGTCCTACTTCAGCTGGGTGCAAAGCGCAGGTGCCCGCCAAGGAGGCCTCTCTGGAGGGGTGCTGCTGCGCTATACCCAACCAGTCAGCTGTCGGGAGGCGGGTCTCGTCTGTGGTCAGTTTGCACTCATGGACCTGGTCGTTGCTCTCCAATCTGCCCCTCTCCTGCTACCATCCGCGGGAGGGAGGGCGAACATTTGGTGGGATTCTCCATCCTTCAGGAACTACCAGGGGCTGTCCCCTCACTCCTGTGACATTTGGTGAAGGTGCCTCTGTCCAGCTTCTGTGAGAAGGGACGCCCTAAAGTCTTGGGAAGAGGAGCTCAGGGCCCAGGTGTCACCCAGCCTGGGAACTTTGTCCAAAACACAGTAATTTGTACACACCACCCCTGAATGTCTGCCCGGCAGCGCCTCCCAGTTTTGTTAATGGAAACCTGGTGATCCATAACCCGAATGTGGCAGACATCTGCTCGGGGGTAATGTGGTGGTAATGTACATATTGATGATCAATCAGCGGATTTGCAAGAAAGGCATAAAGTATTTAATTATAATTGTGTTGGGCAAGTCTGCGTGGTGGCGGCCACATTTGAATAGGTCACAGCCAGCCCTCACCCTGTTATGTTGCTGGTATTAAATGCCACTCACTCTAAGGGCTGGGAACCTTTCTGAAGTTGCAGGATATCACACACTGGCAAATTGAAAATGTCCCTTTGCTTTTAAAAATATGATTGATATCCTTTGCAAAACAAATGCTACACCTGGGACTGCCCTTAGCAGGGGCATTGACGCTGCGTTTGGCCACAAATATATTCTCAGAGAGGGTGAACTATAAAGACCTCGACTTGTTTTGAGGCCCCCAAAGAGCGTCCTGTTTAGGGAAAGGATTTTTGTTGTTCCAAATTAGGCTTTGCTTACCAGAACAAAGTGCAGCAACTCAAAAGATAAAACGTAAATTTTATTTCCTCTGTGGGTAGCAGAAAAATATCTTCGGATACTTTCTTTGCCATATACTTATGTACGGGAGCATCTGCCTTTTATGACCATCTAAATGACACCTCATAGAATTTAAATCTATGCTTTTAGCAGAACTGGCAGAGGGATATAAACAACAGGCGTGCAGACAGACACATAGCACACATCACAGTAACACGTACACACACACGTGTACACGCCATGCCGATAGCCTGTACAAGGCAGCATGGAGGGGATGAGGAGCCAACCCGGGGCCGCATGCCTGCCATACAGGTTCGCATCCATGAACGGGCATGGATGAGAGCCGCAGCCCTCATCTCCTAGGATCCTACACCCGGTGGGTGGTGGGAGCACCAGGAGCGCTGGCTGCTCTCCCAGAAGAGAGTTCTGGAAACCGGAAGCTGACATGTGCAAAGGAGAGGTGTCCACATTGCAAGCCTCATTTCCACTTCCAGGAACAGGGATTTGAGGCTGGGCTTTGGCTCCTTCTCCCTGGGCCAAGGGTGCTTTGGTAGGCAGAGGCTACGGTTGCCAGGGCCCGGAGGCTGGGGAGTGGGCATATCTCCACGGGGCCAGGCGCTCACATCATCCATCAGCAGTGGCCTTATTCCCTCTTCTCAAAACAACTAACAGAATACATCGAGTCTATTTACAGGGTAGGTGAGTGGGGGAATACTGGGATTTTTCTGAATAGAGATGAAGCCAGGGCCAAGCGTCTTTTGCATGTTCTGGTCTGTCTCTGCAGCCCGCCTACCTTCACTGCCTCCCAGCCCCTGTTTGTAAGGGTCTGATAAAGCAAGACTATGTAATTCCCAAATGAGACAGCCAGCCTTGTTGGATGCGTTTCTGCTGCTCACAGAATTAGCCAGTCATTGTCACCGAGTGAATCAGATTAGGTGTAATCCATACTAGTGTTCAAATTAAGTCACTGAAAGCAATTAACTCTCCAAAAATGGGCTGGTGAAAAATGATAAGGCTGGTCAAATAGTTTCACTGTGCATAACTGTTGTTTTTCAGAATGCCCGTCTCTACACGGTAATTACATCATTTACATTTCAAGTGGAGTGCACCCACCCTGGATGCTTGTAATTGTGCACTGAGAGGTGTAGCAGGAATTTTATCAGCAGCCTGCTCTCTTGGGGGCCTATATTTTGGGAAACAGCCGATGGAAGGTCCCTGAATCAGAGTTTACTCCCTGCTCAGAAGAATCAAGAAATTTGGACTTTGCTCCAGTATCATCCCAAATTTGGGCCCCTCCTTCCCATCTTTTCTTTCTCCCTTCTGGTATAAAAAGCACAATGGATTTCTTAAACTGTCACCAAAATACTCAGCAGACAAAATAAGATACATGTATCACGTCCAATCACGTCATCCCTAACAAGGATGCCATCATAAGCCTTGGGTGACTAACGCATGGTGTCATTTCAGGTCTATCTTCATGGTTTGTGCCTTATCACTATTATTTTAACCACGGGGACCATGTGAGCCAGCCCCCTGACCACAAAGTGGGCACTTGTGGCTTTTGGGCTGTGTAGAGAGCTCACCCTCAAGTGACCCAGGAATGAAATGTTACCCGACTCTGGGAACATGACCCTGTGCCTTTATTCCTCAGAGCAAGAGCAGGAGGTCAGTCCAGAGCAAACCCTTAAGTAAAACTGGAACCCAGTTGGGTTTTCCCTGCAAGACAACTGTTTTCTGAACTGGTAAAGTCACAACCCCACAGTCTATACCTTTAACGAGCTCCACCTCCGCCTGTCCCCCTCAATCCAGGACCAGTGTGGTACCTGACCTTCAGTCTGCGGGAGAAATTGCAGGATTTGCCCAACTCTGGCTTCTTGGCTTAAGGTGGGGCTGGAATCATCTTTCCAGGGAGGGTCTGGGGAAGACCCCTGACTGAGCCTGCAGGGGCCTCCAGAGTGGCCCCACATCACATTGTCCAAAAGTGGAGGCCCACGTTCTCCAGCCGCGGGTATCTGCCCTCCTGTGCAAAACCGGGCGGTTTGAACCCCGGAAAGGGGTCTGGGGAGGAGAGGATGTAGTCGATGCTGAACTTGAGGTCCCGGGGCTGCTCCTTCCCCGGGGTGGTGGGGCTGGCGGGGGGCTCGCGGCCCCGGGCGTCCTCACCAGCGCTGTCCGCGGCCAGGGGCCCCTGCGCGGCGGGTGCCTCGGTCGGACCCGGGGGCCCTTGGGCGGCCCCCGCGCGCGGACCCCTGCTTCCCTCGCGTTTGGGGCCACGCCGCCGCCGCCGCCGGTAGTTGCCGTTCTCGAAGAGGTCTAGCAGCGACTCGCAGCCACCCGCGAACGTCCAGTAATTGCCTTTGCCCTTCTCGTGGCCCTCGGTCCGCGGCACCTGCGCGCGCGGAGGGAGGGGCTGGGAGCGGCTCAGCTGTGCTGTGCGCCCTCCCACCGCGTTACCCCCGGGGTGCCCTGGACGGGAGCCCGGGTAGCGCATTACGCAGGTAGATGCCGCCCCGGGGGCTGAGGACGAATCTCTCCGCGGCCGCTGCCCTGCCGTCCCCTCCCCTCCCCGCCCTCGGAGGCCCTGGCGCAGGTGTCGGAGGCCACTCGGAGAATCCCGAGGCCCGTCGGGGCGGCGCTCACCTTGATGAAGCAGCTGTTGAGGGACAGGTTGTGACGGATGGAGTTCTGCCAGGCGCGCTGGTTGGCGCGGTAATAGGGGAACTTGCGCATGATGAAGTCGTAGATGCCGGACAGGGTCACCCTGCCCGCGGGGCTCTGCTGAATGGCCATGGCGATCAAGGCGATGTAGCTGCGGAGCCCGGGGGTCAGGAGGGGTCTCCGCCCGGCAGCCCCCCTCCTTCCCCACCCTGCAGGGCGCCGTGGGGTGCAGAGGCGGAGGAGCCAGGCGATGTTGGGGAAAATGACCCGCAGCTCGCGGCCCCCGCCGCCACCCAGACCCCAGAAGCTCTGCCTGGGCTGGGGAGGCCGAGAACCTTCGCTGGCTCTTCCGAAAGGAGGGACAAATGTGTCCTTTCTCTGAGCTCCGCCCGAAAGAAGGAAGCCCCCTCCCCTTCCTTAGTCCCAGGCAGGTCCTGGCTACCTGAGCCCCTGCAGAGGGGGGTCACGGTCCCCCAAACCCCGGCTTCCGCCCCGCAGTCACCTGTACGCGGGCCGCGTGAGCCGCTTGTCCTCGTCGGAGCTGCCGGCGGGGTAGTCGTCGGCGTCGTCATTGAAGCAGTTGTAGGGATACTGCGAGCTGTCAAACATCCTGGGGGCCCCAGCTGCAGCTGCCGCCTCCTCCGCGCCGCCCGCCGGCTTCGCGCAGAGCCCTCTTGGCGCGGACCAGCAGCTTCTGCACCGCCTGCTGCTCTCCGCTGGAGCGGGAACCTGGGCTCCTGGGGTCCCCCGCCTGCCCCCACCCCCGTTCTGTCGCGTCCAATCCCAGCGCGGGGGAGGCCCCAGCACCGGTGAAGTGGCCGAGGGGAGCGGAGCGGGGCAGTCTCGGTGACCCTCTGACCGCCGCGGGAGGAGGGAGGAGGAAGCGGCTCGCTGGGTGGTCCCACGGGCGGGGTGGTCTTCCCCCACAACCCCGCAGCCTCCCGCTCCCTTCCCGGGGCGCCTCGCTGCACTCCCTGCGCTCAGGGCAGGGCTCGCTCAGTCCCCGTTCCTGGAGGCAGCTTGGGATGTCCTCGAGTGCTCCCTGCATTGGCGGAAGTCTCCTAGGAGCGCCCGGGTCCTGTGCGTCCTGTGTGCCTGAGACCCACGGTGCTTTCCGGGCGCCAGAATCCCCGGGTGGACACTTGTGTCTCCACAGAGCACACAGCCAGGAGTGGGCGTCGGAGACCTGGACTGTCCCCATTCTGTTACCCGCACTGTCCGCCGCTCCCGCTCCCCACTCCGGAGCGGCTGGGGATCAGGCCAAACCCGTGGGGCCTGGGGGACGTCTCCAGGCCTTGGCCACCTGGTCCGCTGAGCACTCTTTGCAGGCCCTTTGCCCCACCCCACTGTCTTTCGCAGCAGCCTGGAGCTGAGCCCCTGCCAGGGCCCAGAGGGGGACTTCCCTCCCGCAGAGTCACTGCTTCACCAGGGCTTCTCTAAGTCAAAGCCCCCATTTAGGCTCACACGGAGGGGAGAGAAGTCATCCAGGTTAGGAAATTCTGGAGAAAGTAGAGAGGCGGATCGTATGGGGGTAAGGGGCTTTGCTTCACGGTAGACAAGCGACTGATAGCATTTTTATGAATAATCTGCAGGATTCTGACCCAGAGCCACGTGTGCGAGTCGGCCTGAGGCCGGAAAGCCCGGGATAGATAGTCTTCTTCCAGAAATTTCCCCTGAACTTTCAGCTCTGAAACGACCCATACGGCGGGGAGGGTCTCATACTTGAAACCCCAGCACTTTGGGAGCCCAGTGTGGGAGGATCACTTGAAGCCAGGAGGTAGAGACCAGCCTCAGCAACATAGTAAGACCCCTGGCTCTATAAAAAATAAATGAATGAATGAACTTGTTAAAATATGAGCTGACTCATGCCTCTGGTCCCCAGATGGCCCCAGGGGTGCCTGGAGCTGTCCGATGCCCTTGGTAAAACAGCATCTGCAGTTGGGCTCCGTGCCCCTGGGGGTCCCCCTTGGAGGAGAAACTTGGCACATGGGGGTGGAGACACCCAACTGCCCCTTCTGGGGTGGGCACTGGGCTGGGGTGGGCACTGTGGCTGTCTGGCCTCATTTGGGATCTGAGTCGCACTCAGGCTTAAACACACTCAGTGACTCCATATTGTCCCCTTAATCAGATGTCAAAGCTAAAAACGGGGAATGAGGAAAGGTAAAATGGTGTATCCCCTCTCCAAGACAGTTTGAGTTTCTTTAAAATCTGACCACGTAGCCACCACGACCCAGAAGTTACATTGGTGAACATCTATACCCAGAGTGAAACCCTGGTTATAGTCACACGAAAACCTGTTGATTGAGGTTTATAGCAGCTTTCTGTGTGATAGCCTCAAACTGGTCCATCAACAGGTAAAATGGTTAAATAATCCATGGCGCATCCATGCCGTGGGCTACCATTTTGAAAAAAAAAAGGAACAAACCACAGATGCATGCCATGACCTCAGTGAACGTCAACTGAGTGAAAAGCCAGTTTCTACAGGCTACGGACAACATGATTCCACTTACATAATAGTGCGTGAGGTCCACTGTGTGAAGGTCAGGTGGAATCACCAGGCCACGCAGCCACCGCTGGAAAATACAGCCAGCCACAGAGAGGCCCAGAACCAGAGAGGGAGACAGAGAACAAGAAGAACCGACACTTCCACTAAGTGAGCCTGTGCACCCAAATTGCAAGACACCCATGGAAATCTAATGCTAAGAAAGACCACCGCACAGGTCCACGACTAGAAAAGGAATTCATTTCTGATGAGATAATCTTTGTGGAGCAGTTTGACCAAAATCTGATGGCTTAAAATAAAGACGTAGATTCCCTGTCAGATAAATGACTTGCAAAGACTCACTTCCATTCCATGAGTTTTCTTCATGGGCTTGATAGCATCCTTTGCTGCATAAAAGTTCTTAACTTTAATGAAGCCCAATTCAGCTATGTCTCTTTCGTTGCCTGTACTTTTGGTGTCATATATACTCATGCATTTGTTAAATCCAATGTCATGAAGATTTTCACCATTTTTTTCCTAAGAGCTAAACTGTTCACCCCTAAAAAGGAAGGAAATTTTGATATGTGCTACACATATCGTGTTCCCACCCCATGCGCCATTGAAAACATCATGATCAGTGAAATGAACCTGACACAAAAGGACAAATGCTGTGTGTTTCCACTAGTATGAGGTCCCTGGAGTAGTCCAATTCATAGACACAGAAAGCCAGTTATGAGGGCTTGGAGGAGGAGGGAGGGAGGCTTAGTTCTTTAATGTGTAAAGAGCTTATATTGGGGATGATGAAAAAGTTTGCGGTAGGCTGGTGCAGCAGCTCACGCTGTAATCCCAGTACTTTGGGAGGCCGAGGTGGGCGAATCACTTGAGGTCAGGAGTTCAAGATCAGCCTGGCCAACATGGTGAAACCCCACCTCTACTAAAAATATAAAAATTAGCTGGGCACGGTGGCGTGTGCCTGTAATCCCAGCTACTCAGGAGGCTGAGGCAGGAGAATCGTTTGAACCTGGGAGGTGGAGGTTGCAGTGAGCCGAGGTTGAGCCACTGCACTCCAGCCTGGGAAATAGAGTGATACTCTGTCTCAAAAATAAATAAATAAATAAAAATAAAAATAACTCTAAATGGGTCATCCACCTAAATGTAAAACTTCAAACTATAAAACTTCTAGAAGAAAACATAGATGAATATCTTCACGATCTTTGGTTAGGCAAAGATTTCTTTAATATGACACCAAAAACATTATCTCAACAGGAAAAAATGGATGACTTGCAAATTAAATTAAGAACTTCTACTCTTAAAAGACAGCAGAATTACAAGACAAGCTGCTAACTAGGAGAAAATATTTGCAAAGCAAACAATCAGATTTTTAAGATGGCACTTCACCAAAGAAAATATAGCACATGAAAATTTGCCCAACGTTGCCATTCACCAGGGAAATGTACATCAAAATCACAGCAAAACATCCACACGTCTGTTAGTACAGCTAAGAAGAAAAAGAGAACAAAACCGTGATGGTTAATTTTGTGTGTCAACTTGACTGGGCCACAGTGCTCAAATATTTGGTCAAACATTATTCTGGATGCTTCTGTGAAGGTGTCTTTTGGATAAGATTGACATCGAAATCAGTGGACTTTGAATAATGCAGACAGCGCTCCAGGACTGAGTGGACTCATCCAATCAGTCAAAGACCTGGACAGAACGAAGACTAAGCTCCCCGAGCCACAGGAATTCTGCGGCAGATGCCTTCAGATTCCTTATGGAGTCTCCAGTCTGTGGATCTATGCCATCCGATTTTGCCAGGCCTCCACAGTCACAGGAATCAACTCCTTAAATTCTCTCTCCCCTCCCCGTAGCTGCTGCACAGACACGCACAGACACACACACACACACACACACACACACACGTGCACACCCCTCTCCCCTCACTGATTCTGTTTCTCTGGAGAACCCTGATTAACACAACAAACAAATGAAAACCACCTCCAAATACTAAGTTCTGGAGAGAAGACACAGCAGCTGGAACTCTCACTTGTTCCTGCTGGGAATGCAAAATGTTTCAGCCGTTTGGGAATCTAGTCTGGCACTTTCTTACGGTTATACATATATTTATCCCATGTCCCAGCCATCTCAGTCCTAGGTGTTTGACAAGTCAAACACATGCTAGTATAGAAAAAACTGTTTATAAATTTACGAAGTTTATAGCGGCTTTATTTTTTGTCACTAAAAACTGCAAACAACTGAAATGTTCTGGTGAGCAAATGAGCTGTGGTATCGCCATATGCTGGAATACTATGTAGCTGTGAAAAAGGAAAACCACTGATGGTTGCAAGGCTGAACTTCAGTGCATTATGTGGAGTGAAAACAATGCAGTCAAAGATTCTTACTGAACAATTCCACTTACATAACATTGTGCAAGACAAAATCATGGGGACTAAAAACGTATCAGCAGTTGCCAGGGGCTGGGGGTGGGAGGAGTCAGGTTCTGGGCAATGGAGCTGTTCTTACATTAGCTGTGTTATTGAGTGCATGGCTAAATGCCCTTGTCAAAACTTGCCCAGCTGTACATAAGAAGCATGCATTTTACAGTATCCAGGTTATATCTTATTTTTAAAACTACTTTGATGATCTTAGAGATGAAAAATAGTCACTGCTTTAAGCAAAGTAGACCAGATGCTGTTGAAGATAAAATTAGGAAATTGGAATATAAAAATATAAAACTGAAGAACACAGCAGCACCAAGACCCAGAGACACAAAAACAGCTGATGAAGCAGTTAAGAGATAAGAAGGGCAAGTGGGGAGACTGTGGAGAGGTGTGGCAGGGAAGCCCTGTGTTGACTACCAGGGATTTTTCAAAATATGAAGGAAAGCAGAGGATCTTCGATCTGAAGGGCACTTGCACACTGAGCAGGACTAATAGGATCCATCCACCCATGCATACATGCCTCAGAATGAAACAGAGGCAGGCCAAGTGAACCCCAAACTGGGGCTTAGCCCAAGAGGGTTCTTGGCTTCTCCTTGGAAAGAATTCAAGGGCCAGCAGGTGGTAGAGGGAAGAGAACAGCTTTATCAAAGTGAGCAGTGTTACAACTCCGTGACTGCTCCTGAAGAGCAGGGCGACTGGCAGGCAGAGAGCAGCGGCTCAGGGCCGTTCTGCAATTATGCTTATATCCACGTAGACTAAGGGGCGGTGCATGCAGAAATTTCCAGAGAAGAGACAGTAACTCTTGGGTGGTGGAGTCATGGCCTTGAAGGGGTGGTAACGCCCGGGTGTTGCCATGGAAACAGTAAACTGACAGGGTTCTGGTGGGTATGGCTTGTGGAAAGCTGCTCTGCCCTGGCCCTGTTTTAGCCAGTCCTCAGTTTGGTCCAGTGTATGAGCCTCACCTCTGAAACTGAGTCTCGCCTCCTACCTCAAAACTGCAGAAGAGAAATCCTGAAGCCATCGGATAAAGCACAGGCAGATGTCCAAAGGCATCAAACTTTGAAAGGAGCATATTTAGTTAATCAGACAGCATCATGTGTTCTTATAACCCAGAAAGGAGCTGGACCTTGGTGGTTTAAGTAGGTCTCCTTACATGAGAGCAATGCCGGAGAACATTCCTGTGTGAGATGACCTTTTTCTCTTTTAAAAGTGTGTTTCTGTGTTTTTGTGAGTAAGGAGAGCCTGCAGTGAAGGCAGGGCGTTGAGTTCATGCTTTACGCCACATGTCTGTGCAAACCTTTACAATGAAGGGAAAGCATAGCCACCTTGAACGTTGCCAGTGCCCTCTAGGACCAGAATCATGAACACCTGGCAGGGATGGAGACCGTGGCTGCTGCAGGCCTCTGGGTTTCAGCTGCGAGAGGCCCTGTGGCCTGGGGACAGCACTGGTCACAGGAAGAAGGCCTTCTGTGTCATTATGTGAAATGGAAGCCCCTACCTCTGAAAGGGAACTGAAAAACCCAAGATGGTGATCGCTGCCCAGAGAGGGAGTGTCAGGGCCCCCGGGCCACCCTGCAGGAGCCGATGAAACCCCTTGGCCTTCGTCTGATGCATTCTGCTGTGATCTCTGTTGTCACCAGCGGGCTCAGCAGATCCAGGGAGCTGAACAAAGAAACAACATCTTTGGTATTGTATATGATGTCCTGAGAACATTTGCTTGCTTTTACCTTGTGTGGCCACTGTCAGCCATTGGGAGAAGCCTGTTCGCCGCGCACAGCTGAACTAGAAATGCATGAGCTGAAGATCGAAGTTGTTCACCCTGAGATCTCTCCCTTCATCTGTTTCTCCTCAGATAGGGCTGCAGTGGAGGGGGCCCTGGAGATGGGGAGAGGATTTGAAGCAAGAAGTGCATAGACCTTAAAAACAGATGCTGGAGAATGCAACATAAGTTGTCTACTTATTTTGTTGAATAGAAAATAAAGTTTGGTTGGTTAGAAAACCTTTCAATGTCGCTATGAATTTGGGTTTCACAGTGTTCTGAAACATTTGCTTTCTTTACTTCTAAAATAACCTCTTGGTTTAGGTGGGGCCTGGCAGTGACAAGAAGGTCTTCTCTGATGTTTAGCCAAAAATTGCCTAAAGTGCCAATGTAGGAAGTAGAAACAATTCTCTTCAAAGCTTCCCTTCTTGTTAAAGGATAAATCACAGCCAGGCGTGGTGGCTCATGCCTGCAATCCCAGCACTTTGGGAGGCCGAGGAGGGTGGATTGCCTGAGCTCAGGAGTTTGAGATCAGCCTGGGCAACACAGTGAGACCCCATCTCTACTAAAAAAAAAAAAAAAAAAATTAGCCGGACGTGGCAGTGTGTGTCTGTAGTCCCAGCTGCTCGAGAGGCTGAGAGAAGAGAGTTGCTTGAACCCAGGAGGCCGAGATCATGCCACTGCGCTCTAGCCTGGGAGACAGAGTGAGACTCCGTATCAAAAAAAAAAAAAAGAATAAATCATAAGTTAGAAGTAATAGTTTGTTTTAAACACTTTCTTCAAGGTCTTCTTGCTTTTTGCTAACTCTTTGTTTAGCCCTATTCTGTGTAGCTGTCAGACATGCTTGCAGGCACGTAGCACATTCTATGTCCTGGTGCTCTAACCAAGACATTTATGCTATTACTTTTCTAAGTCCTTTCCCAAGCAACTTCCTTTCCCTTCCTTATTTGGACTTCCTCTTTTCCTTTTTTTCTCCATTGTCTTTACCTATTCAAGAAAATATTAATTTATTAGCCAATCGGGTTCAGTTTTAGATTGTGAGGTCTGGCTCCAACCAGTGGAAATCAGACACAGCAGTAAGGACGACCCAAATGTACAAAGGATAAACATGTCTGCTTTTCCTTTGTTTGTTGTATTCTGAGTGTACCCTTTCAGCAGAAAGTAAAATTGCCTTGCTAAGAGATCCTTTGTCTCAGTGCTGATTTTTCTTTGCAGCACCAAGCATCTGTTTCCAACAACCAATAATAATAAGAACAAGAGCAATGACAGTGATGACTTGCCAGCAGGAGACATGCACATACCACATGCCAGCCGAATGCCAGGACCTCCACGTCGCCTGACCCATGACCATCTGTAAACCATCCAATGTCTCTGGGGCAGGGGCTGATCCTGCCCCCTGCCATCACATTGCCTGTGGCCTGTGAGGTAGGGTCCAGCCTGGGCACTCCCGCTCCAAACTCCAGCAAGGGGCACACCCAACCACCAAATTCCAGCTCTGGGAATGTGGCGGGAGGGGCTTCCCCCACCCACACGTGCAAGGGAAACAGAGAGCACCAGACTTCAGCCAGTTGGGAGCCACAGCCCGTTTTGAGGATGTTCATGAGGACCAGCGGTTAATCTCATGAATTCAGCAGCTCTCAGACACATCCAGTGAAAGGCATGTGTTCTAGGGAACAGGCGCAATAAGATGCTGTTAATCAACCTTGAAAACAGAACAATGACTTACGTTGTTTCTGACACATACCTATGTGGCAAAAATATAAAATTGCAATCTTGATAAACACCAGATCTAAGCTTGTGTTTGGCCCAAAGGGGGATAGAAGAGGATGGAATTGGTGGGGAACAGGGAGGACTTTGGACTTTGGGGTTATCGCTGTGATATCCAGTAATTTTTTTTTTTTTTTGAGATGGAGTCTCCCTCTGTGGCCAGGCTGGAGTGCATTGGTGTGATCTTGGCTCACTGCAACCTCCGCCTCCTGAGTTCAAGTGATTTCCTGACTCAACCTCCAGAGTAGCTGGGACTACAGGTGCCCGCCAAAATACCCGGCTAATTTTTGTATTTTTAGTAGAGATGGGGTTTCACCATGTTGGCCAGGCTGGTCTCGAACTCCTGAGTTCAACTGATCCTCCTGCCTTGGCCTCCCAAAGTTCTGGGATTACAGGTGTGAGCCACGTTATATATTACTTTTACATTTTTAATTAAAAGCAGTTTTTTGTTACAGAAAGCTTATACGATAGAGGAAGGGATAAAACATCTCCTATAACTCCGTCATTCTGAGGTGGCTGCTGCTCACACAGTGGTATATATGTTTCTAATTCTGGAGTGTCAGTACTGTTTGTAAACTGCTGTCATCGACTGTTCTTTCAAAACTTGATTTCTAATGTCTGCAGGCTGTTGAATGTGTCAGAAGTCATTTACAAAACATAGTTTATATGTATCTGGGGAGCACGTAATTTCAGGAACCTCATAATATGAATAATCTCCTGCTGATTTGTAACTACAGATTTATTAATGCTGAATTTCCTTAGACATCAGACACAATGTTTTAAAAGAATATTCAGAAAATACTTAGGAAAAGTGTCTGCTTTGCTGGGGTGCTCTTTCTTCACATTTTAAAAGTCATCCTCTGAACTAGACAGCTACTAGGGATGCTAAAATTTCAAAATAAAATCAGTTGATATCCAGAAACCACATAATTCAAAGTGAGAAACTATATTCTACGAACTGATTTTTTATGTTATTTTTTAGGACTGGAAGCCTGGGACATGTATGGTGGCAAACGCCTGTAGCCACAACTTTTGGGAGGCTCAGGCAGGAGGATGGGGTAAGTCCAGGACGTCGAGGCTGCAGTGAGCCTGGGTGGCAGAGCAGGACCCTATGTCTTAAAAAATGGTTTTAATTGAAAAAATAGAAGCCTTAGAGGTTTGCTTGTCTGAGTGCTTACCAGTCTCTGACCCTGTGAGCTGCCCTTTCAACCTGACGGTCACACGGCCACCTGGACCTTGGGATGGTCTGGTTTTTTCCCATTGGTTCTGCCAGAACTCCTCAGAGCAAGGAAGGAGCCTGGCTCTTCTGCTTCTGCCTCACTCATGCCTGACACGTGTAGAGGCTCAGGAAGAAACAGAGAAACGAGACTCACGTCGTTTTGCAGTCCAGCCCAGCGGGCATCGGAACACATTCTGCATGCCTGCATTGACTGTGCTCCCGGCAGCCAGCATAGGCAAGGAAATTAGCATCCTGTGATTCTCCTTGGCAAGCCGTCGCTGCTGTTTTAATATCAGAGACAAAATACAGCACTTACAAAGTCTCAGAATGCAAAAATTGTCTGCAGAACCTTGTGTTTTGGTGTCAAGAGCTGCTAAAGAAACAGCGCAGCCCATGATATCAATTCTTCCCTTGAAATAGGGCTGGTGATCCCCTTCCCTCCCTCCAGCATCTCACATGAGGTCCTTCCGCTGAGAACGTCTTTCCTGATAGCCCAGTAAGTAAGTGCCCTCACCTCTCGCTGGCCTGGGAGAATCACCCTCACCTCTCCGGTCAGTCACTGCGGCCAGGAATTTATGAATCTCTCTCCCTGGGAATGCCAGGCCTGGTGCCCGAAGGCAAGGTCAGCCCTACCCAGGCCCCAAGGACTGAGGCTGGGTGGTGGCCCCATCTAAGAGTCAAGGGTCTGTGAAAAGAAGGAGGGAACAGGGTCCGGGTGCTTCAAAACAACCATTTCCACCACACTGGAATAAATTGGGGAAATTTCTCTGCTGCTAAAGAAAGGGCCATGAGTACCCTTTTATAAGAACTGCCAGTGTTAGACTTGCTTCTTTGTGAAGGTTTAGGGGAGGTGCCTCATCCTTTCCCAGGGAAAGAGACTCTTGGAGACAGTGAGTGGTATCATTACTTTTCACTCCTGTGACTCAGGGCGCTCCTCCTGGGCACACCTGTGAGCACAGCAGAGTGAGTGGTGCAGAGTGGTCTGACCTAGCTCAGGGTCATGACTGAGGCCCCCTCAGCGTGTCCCAGATCCTACTAGTTACACATTGGAAAATAAACGCAATAAATCCTGGCCACAGCCCCAGCGTCAGGGAAGAAACGGAAATAACACCAAAGTCCAGGGGGAATTTTCCCTAACTGCTCCATCACAGGGACGTATTTGAAGACCTACCTGGAGACCCCACTAAACATGCTTTGGGCCAAAGGAATGTGAGGAGAATCCCTGCCCCTTTCTGTACCCATGCTGGGTCCGGGTTGCAAAACCAGGGTATGTGCCTGCCTGTGCCCTGGTTCCAAAGGAGCCAGCACCCTAGAGAGAGCCTGGGGTCTCGCCCGCCTTCCCTTCCATGGATCCTCTCCAGGGTACCAGAAGCCCAGCTGGGTGTAGAGTGAAGGGGCCTCCCAGAGACCACACAACATCGATCGCTCAAGAGGTGGTCCACGATGACCCCCATGCAGCTGTGCTCCCAAGCCTCGACATCCTCATCTCTGTGATGGGTCTAATTCCATGGATTCACTAGACCCGTGTCATTATTAATTAGCTATCTCAGCTGGTTGTCTGACTCCAAAATAAAGTGTCTAACACTGTGTAGCCACAGTAGGCATTTGGAAATAGCACAATGACTATCAGTCCCTCAACTCAGCCCAGAAGGGAGGGAAGGCGAACTCCAACTCACGCAATCAGAATAAACTCAAGGTTTGGGTGAGCCGGGCTGGGTGGTGGTGGTGGTGGCACTGAACTCCCAGGGGCTGAATATCGTTGAAATAGATTGGTAAGGTGTCCCTCCTACTGACGAGAACATAGCCATGAACACACATTTATTGAGATCGCTGGCATTAGACTTGTTTCTTTGGAGAATTTTTGAGATGTACAGGTATGGCCATAATCAGCTGAAATTCTGAAACCACATAATTCAAAGTGAGGAAATGTTTTCTGGGAACTGGTTTTTTATTTTATTTTAGAAAGTTCGGCTCGGTGTGGTGGTTTATGCCTATAATCCCAGCACTTTGGGAGGTTGAGTTGGGAGGATCACCTGAGGTCAGGAGTTCTAGACCAGCCTGGCTACTAAAAATACGAAATTAGTCAGGTGTGGTGGTACACACCTGTAATCCCAGCTTCTCGGGAGGCTGAGGCAGGAGAATCGCTTGAACCTGGGAGGCAGAGGTTGCAGTGAGCTGAGATCATGCCATTGCACTCTAGCCTGG
>PVKV010027658.1:9485-26237 GCA_004027835.1 Alouatta palliata | reverse complement strand
ATGCCCCAATAATTTTTTTTTTTTTTTGGCATTTTTTAGTAGGGATGGTAGTATCACCATGTTGACCAGGTTGGTCTCAAACTGCTGACCTCAGGTGATCCGCCCTCCTCGGCCTCCCAAAGTTCTGGAATTACAAGTGTGAGCCACCACGCCCGGCCATATTTACTTGGAAAGAAAGCTAGCTATACAACACCTAACCCCTCCATTACAAAGTTGCCTTAAATAGCCTAGATAGGCTACACCTCCTTCTCTCTGGCGGAGGGCTGGCCCCAGAATTTCTGTATTAGAGGGGCTAAAGTTGGTGCTTTGGTTGGGAAGAGGAAGTTGAGGAATTGTCTAAAAGCTAGTTACATAATTATTAACCTTTGTTTGGAGGGATTAATGGAGAATTCAGAGAAATCAGAGCTCCCACCCAGCCACCCTCTGTCATTGCACTGTGCTGGCACATGGGCACAACGTCTTCTGAGAAGGAATGTAAACTGCTCAGACATAAGACATCCTCCCTGTAGTCCTCCTTTCCTGGCTGGTTGGAGAATGATCTCTGCCTTTCTCTTCTGAACAGCTCCCAGCACACCCCATGGGGAAAATTTTGGATTTGAATGGAGAGCATAAAAACGTGGTCAGCATATTGGCCTTGGTATTCTATTTTCTTTCTTCCATGCAACCGGCCCCAGGAGGTGACTGACAATTTGGGCCAAGTGCACTGAAAGCCCTGTCTCAGCCGGCCTATAACTCCTGAGCTGCACAGACCCCTAAGGACCCCACGAGCCGGCAGAGAGCCATCAATTTGGCAAGCTGGAGGCTGGGAGCTCACTGATTGCACTGGGGAAAAGCAGCCTGATCTGATTGCTATGTGAGCTGGAGAGAGAAAAGGTGGTAACTGGAGTGCTGGAAATACCCGACTTCGGAACAAAATAAAGCAACAGAGGAATGGCAGGAGGGACTGTGGTTTTCTCATCTGTACAACAAAGGGACTGTATTGGACTGCATCTGAAGCCCTTTCATCACAGAAATTCTGTGTTCCCGTTTGCGACTAAGGTCAATCAGATGTGGGAGGGTGTCGGGATGGGAAAGCAAGATGGGGGGACCCAGAGAAGCCGGAAGAGGCATCGAGGAGGCGGACACATTTACCGCCCAATTACTATCATATTTTTTGGGGTGTGTGTGTGTAAGAGACAGGGTCTCACTCTGTCTCCCAGGCTGGAGTGCAGTGGTGCAATCTCGGCTCACTGCAACCTCCACCTCCCGGGTTCAAGCGATGCTCATGCCTCAGCCTCCTGAGTAGCTGGGATGATAGGCACATGCCACCATGCCCAGCTATTTTTTAAAATTTTTATTAGAGATGGGGTTTCACCATGTTGGCCACGCTGATCTCGAACTCCTGGACTTAAGCCATCCACCCACCTCAGCGTCCCAAAGTGCTGGGATTACAGGTGTGAGCCACTGCGCCCAGCCAGCTATCACATATAATTCTCGGAATAACAAGTGAGAAAAATACCATTATCCCATTTTACAGAGAAAAACACTGAAGTACAGAGGCAACATTAATTTCTCAAGGCCACAAGGCTTCATACTCAGGCTGGGATTCCAACCCAGCCAGTCAGACCCAGAGCCTGCACGCTTGGTCATGAAGTCGTCTTACCTGAGTATTCGATGTGACCAGGAAAACCCTGGAGGGAAAATGTACACAACTTCTGTTTCGTTACTTCAAAGGATAAGAGTGGAAAACAGACGGTTCCCATGGAGTAGATTGTTCAAAATATATATCTGTGTTCTGGGAAAGAGGAGGATTAGTGTGTATGTGTGTGTGTCCATAGGGAATGTAGGAGACAGAAACAAGAAGCATGTAGGTGAAAATATTTAATAGGGATGAATGTAAATACCTGTGCCTGAATCGCCATTATATAAAAATAGAATAAGGAGTTAGGATCAGAAAGCATCAGTTCAAGGGCTTCACCTGACAGCAAGCTCAGGTTGAACACCAGTGTGGTGAGGCTTCCAGAAAAGCCCACCACAGGGCTGCATCAACAGAAGGAAAGTGTCCCACACCAGGACAGAACCCCTAGAGCATTCATGCTAGGTTGAGTTCCAGGTCCCTTGCTATACGAGGGCCAGCGCCAGGCTGGAGAGGATGAAGAGAAGAACAACAGGGATAGAGATGGACATCTGAGGAAGAGATAAAACACTCACCAGTTGAAATAACCAGGCCAGACATGGTGACTTATGCCTGTAATCCCGCACTTTAAGAGGCTAAGGTGGGTGGATCACCTGAGGTCAGGAGTTCGAGACCAGCCTGGCCAACATGGTGAAATCCCATCTCTACTAAAAAATACAAAAATTAGCTAAGTGCAGCTGTAGTCCCAGCTACTAGAAGGCTGAGGCAGGAGAATCACTTGAACCCAGGAGACAGAGGTTACAGTGAGCCAAGATTGCACCTTGTACTCCAGCCTGGGCAACAGAGAGACTCCGTCACAAAAAAAAAAAAAGAAAGAAAAGAAAGAAAGCAAAAGGAAGAGAAAGGAGGAAAGAAAGAAAGAAAAAAGAAAAAAAGAACGAATGAACCAGGTGACATGGCGGGTCACACCGTACCTCAAAATGTCAGTTTTCCCATCGGCAAAAGGGATTTATTAGTAGGGTTGGCACAGAGATTAAATGAGGTAATGCATGTAAAGTGCTTAGCTCAGGGCAGGACACAATCAACATTAGCTGCACCAGGCATTATCAAACCCTGAGCATGCTCACCTCAGACAAGGGGAGCATCAGGAACATGGCTGGAGGATCAAAGACAGGGATCTCCGTGGCAGTGGTCCAGAGCCACTAGCTCTGCGTGGTAGCTTGGTGCAGCCAAAGGCCCCACAAGATGTTCCTCATCCTCTGACATTAGTCCTGTTAAACCTCAGCAGCCCATTCCTCTCGGTGGTAGTGAGATTTTCTCGGTGATCAAAGCAGAGCGGTGTCTGGCTAGCAATGTTCTCTCCTTCTGGGCAGGCTAGCTGGGTGGGCAGGCAATGTGGAGGGAATGGGACCAGCAGGGTCCCCAGTGTCCAGTGACTGCCAAGTTCCAGGGCTCCTCCTGCTCACTCATTCAGCCCCCTCCTGCCCTGGTCCTTCCCCTTTCCCAGCCCGCAGCCCCGTCTTGTCCTCCCCCACCCTCCTTGCTTCTCATGGGGAGCAGGGACAGCTAATGCTAGTCTCCCCTTTGACTCTTTTCCTGAGCATTGGCTGAGCATCAGTTTCCCACCCTGGCAGAAGCGAGGCACACAGTAGGCTTTCAGGGACAAGGAGGAGGGGCACTGAATGCTTAGAAGACAGCAAAGTACATCAAGGCTGTTGGGTTGGAAAGCACCTACAGGATCACCTAGTTTAATCCTTAGACTCGGTGGTTTTCTAACTTTACTGAGCATAGAATTATTTGGGGTAGATTGTTTAAATGCAGATTCCTGGGCCCTACCTTCTGAAATAGGTCTCTTCCCAGGAATTTCATTTGTAACCAGCTCCAGCAGGTGATAGCCCATGCAAGTGGTCTGGATTGACACTTTGAGGAACACTGCCATGATTCCTGACTCCTCTCCATATTTCTGTTGCATTCCTGCCACATACCCATGAGGAAACTCACAGAAAAGAGTTCACAGAATGCCTCTGCTCTCAACTCATTCACAGGATAGCTGGAGAAAGAGGACAGCCACAGGAGCAGGTAGTGCTCAGGTCCTGACCAAGGGCCTGCCATGAGAATTCAGAGGCAGGCTGGCCCAGCTCAAGCCTCCGGGAGGAGACAAAGTTTGAGTGGGGCCAGGACAACCCAGGTATGGTTTTCTTCCCAATCAGCTAAGATCTGTTTTTAGTGGAAGTGCTCAATTAGCCAAGCTCATGAATTCTGCATGTCTGACTGACTTTCTTCCACCTCCCTCTCCTCCCTTCAGATGGAGCCCTCTGCTCCCTGGGATGTAATTATGATATCTGGCCTGTTTTAATGAAGGTAAAAATATTCAGTATTTGTATGTGACTTCTCCCATGTTGGAGACGGCTGGAGGGGGCAGGGCAGGGAGGTGGTGCTTTGGGAGAATGAGAGACTAATAACTCCACCTTGCATTACCATCTAGCGTCTCAGTTCACAAAGTCTATTCACATACGTTTTCTCATGGAATCTACGACCCTACCATGGCAGCCAAGTGTATTAGAACCACGTGCCAGCAAGGTGTGCCTGCATGATGTTTTAAATGATGTTGACATTATGTCAGCTCAAGTAAATCCGTATTTCCATCTCAACCAACTCATTTAGCTGGGAGTTCACATACCAGGATACCAGTTACCATGCATCAAAAATGTTTCATTAGGAAGTCAGTTTTTATTTCTCTTATTGTTCATGGTGCTGTTCACTGACCTATTCCTAGCGTATTACACTAACCTTGAACCACTGATTGAAATAAGCACAATTATTTTACAAACTGCTAGAACAATAAAGAGCTTTATCAGTTATTATACAACCGTTGGTTGTAAACTTTGAAATTGGGCACATTTCAAAGATACTAAAATTTGAAAACTAATGCATGTTTAAATCAGTAAAATGGGCCAGGCACAGTGGCTCACGCCTGTAATCCCAGCTGGGGATTTGGGAGGCCGAGGCAAGTGGATCACTTTGAGGTTAGGAGTTCAAAACCAGCCTGGCAAACAAGGAGAAACCCCACCTCTACTAAAATACAAAAATTAGCCAAGTGTGGTGCCAGGTGCCTGTAATTCCAACTACTCGGGAGGCTGAGGCAGGAGAATCGCTTGAACCCGGGAGATGTAGGTTGCAGTGAGCCGAGATCACACCACTACACTCCAGGATGGGTGACAGAGCAAGACTCCATCTCAGTAAATAAATAAATAAGGAAAATGGTCTAGGTGACAATGAACACAACAGTAGACATTAGTCCACCTGACTTTGGCACATGAATTTTTTTTTTTTACTGAACATTGATTCCAAATTCAATAGCAAATGGGAAAGGTGCAGAAGGAGAGAGGTGAGAGGCAGTTTCCAACCTACCAAGCTAGAAAACCATAGATCATTTTTCTTATGCTCTAAAAGAGCACTAGAGACTTAAAACCTTACAGTTCCATTTCACAGGTGAAATTGTCAGTGCTCAAAGATATACATTGCTGCTCAAGGCCACACAGGTAGGAGTGGCGTGGAACTCAACACTAGGGCTGCTGCTTCAAAATTCAGTGTCCTAAACAACTCAAATTCCATCAACTGACAGATGAATGCATAAACAAAATATGGTATAATCCAGGCTGGGCATGGTGGCTCACACCTGCGAGCACTTTGGCAAGGCAGGCAGATCACGAGGTCAGGAGTTCAAGACCAGCCTGGCCAACATGGTGAAACCCTGTCTCTACTAAAAATACAAAAATTAGCCAGGAGTGGTGGTGCACACCTGTAATCCCAGCTACTCAGGAGGCTGAGACAGGAGAATCGCTTGAACCTGGGAGGTGGATGTAAGGTATATTGTTGAGTCAAAATGAGGAAACTGAGGCCAGTATAAGAAAATGTAAGTTCAATTTATTCAGTTCCCGGGTGAGGTTCTATGGTCCAGGTGAGGACCAGAGAAGTCGCACTTAACTTTTTAGGGTGAGGGGTTTTACAAGGAGTGAAGGCATTTGATTGGATATAGGGGAAACAAAGCATAAGGCACTTGCCTGGATATTGGGACCCAGGAAGTGGAGCGAAGGCATTTGACTGACATAGGGAAGACAAAGCATAAGGCACTTGATTGGACATCGGGGCCCAGGAAGGGGAGTGAAGGCAGTTATTACTGGTAGGTGGGTGGGATTTTTGGTGAGTAGGCTGCCTTGGGAAAAATGACCTTGACGGGACAAAGTGCTTATCGGGCAAGGGAGTGCTATCAGGCTAGGCTTGTCGGGGCTTTCCGAAAATTTCTGGGCGGGGGTTTTCAGCAGAGGCTGGGTGTTGGGTGTCGAGCGATGAGGTAATTCCCTGTTGCCGGGGAGGATGGGTGTGTCCGAGCTTCCGGGGAGGCAACCGGCCTTACAGTGGAGGTTACAGTAAGCCAAGATCGTGCACTCAGCCTAGGCAACAGAACGAGACTCCATCCATCCATCCATCCATCAATCAATCAATGTCACTAGTGGTAAATTTTATGTTCTGTGCATTATGCTACAATGGAAAGAAAGGAAAGAAGGAAAGCAAGAGGGAGGGAAGGAAGGAAAGAAGGAAGGAGAAAGCAAGGAAGGAAGGAGGGAAGGAAGGAAGAAAGAAAGGGAGTGAGGAGGGAAAATTAAATATTCCATGTTCCCCCTTCCCTGGTACTGTGCATCCCTGGTCTGCAGGCTGGCACAGCAAGTGCCTACCATGCAGAGGGCACTGAATAAATTGTTGATAGAATCAGAAGTGGCCGCTGTTTAGAGAATTGTAGGAAATCCCCAGAGAAAAGACAGTGCATTGCTCTACAGGTCACAGTCAGGAGGCTGAGGGTGGAAGTCAGCAGAGAGAAAAGTGAAAAAAGAGAGCTATGGAGAGATAGGCAAATGGGAGAAATGAGGAAAGAGAGAAGAAAGAAGAGAGAAAAGTTGGGGAGGGAAAAGGGGCTTCTCCCCAGAGAAAGCAGGGCAGGAAGGAGAGAAAAGGGTGAGCTGAGACGAGAGGAGGAAGGAGGGGTGGCGGGGAGAAGCTGGGGCAGCTGGAGAGCTAAGGTGCCAGAGAAGAGGGCCCAGCGGGCACTTGGCAAGCCCACTCCCCACCCACCCACCCCCCCAGGTTGTGCCTCTTTCTCCCGAAGGAAGATGAGCAGAGCTGGCCTGGGATCATCTGTCTTCATTATACCATCCCCACCAGCCCCGTCACTTCTTGCCAGCAAACTCATCAATATTCCCCTGTGGCTTGCCAGACCCAGCCTCCTTCCTCTCCTTCCCCCATCTAGCCCTTCCTCCTCCTCCCAGGCCATGTGCCTGGACCATCTGATGAGTACCCCCCAGTCTTCCGCTCCAGGGTCCCTGCTCTGCTGTCTCTCCTTGGAAGATCCAGCTATGGCTGCAGGGTCCCTGCTAGGGAGGAAATGGACACATTCCCTGGAGCTGGGAAGATTTCCCGAAGCCAGCCGGGCTGAGAGGTGCTGTCTCAGTGTGTCAGTCCCATGGGGGAGCCATCCTTGACCTCTCTGTTTGAAATTTCAAAGCACCCCAGCACTTGATATCCCTTGCATCTCCTTCATTTTTCTCTAGTCTAAACGCTTGACCTAGTATGGTCTTTGTATGCTTAACCTGTAATACATATTTATGTTGTTTATTCATCTCTTCCTTGTAGAATACTCTGTAAGGGCAAGGCTTATGTCAGATGTATTCGCTGCTGCACACCCACGCCTAGGACAGTGCTGGGAACATAACAAGTGGAATGAATGAGTGTTGCAGGGTTGGGTTTGGACACCCAGCAGCAGCAAAGTGTTGGCACCTTCTGGGTGCCTAACAGGCTCACTAAAGATTGGGATAGGGAAATTTCAGTACTGAAATCCAATGGCTTCAATACCAAGAAACAAAAGCAGAAACATATTTTTAAAATTCTCCCATTCTCACCCATCCAGTGGCCTCTGTTACCTTTAGAATAAAACTCAAACTGTTTCCCAAACTTGCCCAACTTGATGAGGTCCCTGGCTGCATTATTTTAAATCTAATTTCCTACTAAGCTCTGCCTCATTCACTCTGCAGAAGCCACTGTGGACCTCTTGCAGCTGCTCCAACCCTTGTCCCAACCTACCAAGATTATTCCCCACTCAGCGTTTTAGCACTTCTTCCCACAGCCCGGACTTTAATACAGGCATGCAACTGACTTCAGACAGTCTGTCCCTCATTCTATTTAGGTCCCAGCTAGAATCTCACCTCCTCAGAGATGCCTGCCCTGACCACCTGAACTAGCACAGCATCCCCCATCCCCCTCCATACCCTGCTCTGCTTTTTCCCTTCTGGTGCTACCTGACTGTATAGTACATATGTTTGTTTATAGCTCTTTCATTAGAGTGTAAGCTCCACGAGGGCAAGAACTTTGGTTCACCCCATGTAGTAGATGCTCTGCTCACCTCTTCTGCTCTAACTACAGAGCTGTGCTTAACCATCTGCCAGCATCTGCATTTCTTTGCCAGATGGCTTTCTCCTGCTGTGCCGCTTTGCTTGCCTTGTGATAGGGTTTGGCTCTGTGTTCCTACTCAAATCTCACCTGTAATAATCCCCAAGTGTCAAGGGCAGGACCAGGTGGAGATAATCCAGTCATGGGGGTGGTTTCCCCCATAATGTTTTTGTGATAGTGAGTGAGTTCTTACCAGAGATCTGATGGTTTTATAAGGGGCTTTTCCCTTCACTCAGCTCTCATTCTTCTCTTTCCTGCCACCATGTGAAGAAGGACGTGTTTGTTTCCCCTTCTGCCATGATTGCAAGTTTCCGGAGGCCTCCCCACCCCTGCAGAACTGTGAGTCAATTAAATCTGTTTCCTTTATAAATTACCCAGTCTCAGGCAGTTCTTTATAGCAGTGTGAGAACGGACTGATACACCTTGCATCCAGCAAAAGGTAATTCACAGGAAACTAACACACACCCCAGAAAACCTCAACCAATGGCTGTTGCGACCTGGCATATAACGAACCTCTGCCCCTTTACTTCCCAGGTAGAATGACTCTGTGGTGCAAGTGACTCCCAGGGGTTTTGCCTGATAATGATCCTTCATCGGCTGCCTTCCCCTCCCAGTTTCCCTTCCCTGCTTCACTCCTGGTATTTCCTGGGATCACTTCCTAAATAAAATTCTACAGTTAAAACTTTATTTCACATTGGAATGCTTCATACATTACTGGTGGGAATGTAAAACGGTGCAACTCCTTTGGAAGATAGTTTGGCGGGTTCCCAAAATGTTAAATATGGAGCTACCATATGACCCAACATTTCCATTAGATATTTATACCTGAAAGAATTGAAAACATGTGTCCACACAAAAACTCGTACCTAAATATTTAGAGCAGCATAATCCATAATAGCAAAAAAGTAGAAGCCACCTTTCATTCTCCATCAAATGGTGAATGAATAAGCTAAACATGGCACATCCATGCAATGGAATAATATTCAGTCATAGAAAAGAATGAAGTACTGACATGTGCCACAACATGGATGAACTTTGAAAACATTATGCTAGATGAATGAAGCTAGTCACAAAGGGCCACATATTGTATGATTCCATTGATATGCAAGTCCAGAATAGGGACATTTATAGAGACAAAAGGTATATTCGTGATTGCTAGGGGTCAGGGGATGAGGAGAATGGGAATAACTGCTAATGGGTATGAGGTTTCTGTATAGGGTGCTAAAAATGTTCTAAAATTGTGATGATGGTTGCACAACTCTTAATACACTAAAAATCACCAAATTCTACACTTTGAGGGGGTAAATATATGGTATGTGGTTATATCTCAATAAAGCATTTTAATTTTTTTAAAGCTCTTGTCTCAAGGTTCACTTCTTGGGAAACCTAAACTAGGATTCCCTAGAACCTCAAATTGTGCCTAGCACATAGTAGGTGTTTAATCAATGTGGAAACACGTGTTGAATGACTGATCGAATATTGAGCAACAGCAAACTCAGGCTTAATATTCACACACACACAACTGCAAACAGAACCATAGCTCCATTCCCACAGGCCAAGCCTCAGCTGCCACCTCATTCCCTGTTGGAAACATCAAGTTTGGCAGGCATGTCTGTTTGGAATTATGTTAGCTTTCGCGAGGAGCGGAGTGGTGTGTATAAGTGTGTTAGTGGGATGGTGAAGGAGGGAAAGGGTTGGTGTGTATGAGTTTGTGTGATGTGTGTGATATGCATGTAGTGTGTGTGATGTGAATGATGTGTCTGTATATATGTGTAGTGTATGTGTGCAGTGGGGGTGTGTGTGTATGTGCAGAGTGTGTGTATGTAGTGTGTGTGGTATATATATGGTAGGTGCTGTACGTCTGCACGTGTGGTACGCATGCATGTACGTATGCATACGTATATACAGCATGTATGTATGGCACTGCTGTCAGCACTTGATGTACATTAGGCCATGTTGTCACACAGCTCCATGGTGTGTGTAGGTGTGTGGCATGTGTGTGGTGTGTGTGTATGTGTAGTATGTTTATATGTGTGTGGTATGGGGTGTGTGTATGGTATGGTGTATGTATATGTGTTTGTGTGTATGGTGTGATGTGTGTGGTGTATATGTAGCATGTACTGTAAGTATGTATGTGCGTGGTATGGAGTGTGTGTATGTGTGTGTAGTGTGTGTGTGATGTACGTATGTATGTGTGGCATGTGTATATGTGTGTGATGTGGGGTGTAAGTGTATGTAGTTGTATGTGTGTGTATGGTGTGGTGTGTGTGGTGTATATGTGGTGTGTGTGTGGTGTGTGTATATGTGTGTGGTGTGGGGGTTTGTGTAGTGTAGGTGTGGTGTATCTGTGGTGTGTGTTGTAGGTATGTGTGTGGTGTGTGTATATGTGTGTGGTGTGGAGTATGTGTGTGTATGTGTAGTGGGTGCTGGATATATGTGGTGTGTGCTGTATGTATGTGTGTGTGGTGTGTGTATGTGTGTGGTATGGGTGTGTATGTATAGTGTGGGTGTGGTGTGTGTTGTAGGTGTGTGTGTGGTGTGTGTATATGTGTGTGGTGTGGGGTGTGTGTGTGTATGTGTAGTGGGTGCTGGATATATGTGGTGTGTGCTGTATGTATGTGTGTGTACATGCGTGTAGTATGGATGTGTATGTATACTATGTGTGTGATGTATCTGTGGTGTGTGCTGTAGGTGTGTGTGTGTGTGGTGTGAGGTGTGTGTGTATAGTGGATGTTGTGTATATGTGGTGTGTGCTGTATGTATGCATGTGTGGTGTGTGTACATATGTGGTGTCTGTGTGACTGGTGTGCCGGAGTCATTGTGGAGGACAGAGCTAACTGCAGAACCATCAGTTGGTGATGAGAAAGTCTCTGAACAACGGTTCACCCTCCCAGACCCCTCTGTGTCTCTGTTTGGCCCCTGAAGTCCTTCCTATTAGAGGCCCTGCCCACTGGGGTCCCTGCAGCAGCTCACTGTCACTCTGCAGGATGTTCACCCGCAAGGGTTTGGTCAACATCCTCAGCCATTCATTGCTTGTCAAGTCCCATCTTTCAGGGTTCAAAGGCTGAGAAGAGAAAATGGAGCCCGACCCTGAGCAGGTTTAGAGCAGAGGACACCCCTCACCCATGATCCAACAGGCCAGACCATTTCTCATCTGTTAGCAAGAAAGCCAGTCCTTGAGGGACTTAGAACACTCCAATCACCATTAGAATGTGCCGCCCATCATCTGTGACTCAGCATCCCCCTCAACTGAGGGAGGCTGTCAGATCCCCGCCCCCATCCCCCACCCCCATGGCCCTGCTGAGCTCCAAGGGCGAAGACCACGTGTGCCCTGCGAGGCTGTACGTGGGGTGAGGAGCATGCTGATGAGCAGGGTGTGAGCCTGCGCCTGCAGCAGCCCCATAAGGTGCAGAGCAGGCTCCTCCCCACTTTGGCCCCAGTCTCCTTAGACTGTGGTGAGGCCGGCCTTGTCTGCTGACATTCCAAGTCCTTCCGGCAGGGTACTCCTCTGCCCTTCCCCCTGAGGGGATAGCCATCAGGACCGCCCCTCCTTCCTCAAACCCTGGCAGTTCCAGGAGTGCCCTCTGCCCTGCGCCTGCCCTGGCCATCTGCCCCCTCCATTCTGCAGGGCCATGTGGACTCCAGCTAGCTGTCCCTGGTCCAGGCGCTCAGTAGCAGAACTGTAAATCCTCTCGGCTGGCTCCAGACTCTACTGCCTGGGCACCTGCTTCGGAGGACGGGCCTGCCTTTTCCACCTCCGGCAGATGGCCACTGTGCCTTGGGATCTGCAAGCAGGAAAAGCAGCGCTAAGCGTCCCCTGACGCGGCCTCCCTTGGTCCTGGCTGCTTCCCTCAGACCCCTCCCCAGGCGGCGTGCCCCCACCTGCCTGTGTGCAGCACTGGCCCTCGGCCCCAGCCCATCCCAGTGCTCGTTCTGACCGTTTAGTTAGATGTCACTCAACAAATATTTCTGGCCTCCTTGCTCTGAGCCAGGCACTGTGCCAGGCCCTAGGGATACCAAGATGAATGAGGAAGCTGGAGGGTCCCTGCCCGAAAGGAAGGGAGTGCAAGTAACACAGAACACAAGGTAGTAAAAGCAAGGGCATTGTTGATAAAACAACGCAGGCACTGCTGTCAGCACTTTACGTACGTTAGGCCATGTGGTCACACAGCTCCATGGTGTGAATCTCATTACCAGTACCGAAGCTGAGGCTCAGAGAGGTTAGGACATTTGTCAGGGGCCACCCAGCTAGCACAGGGTTGAGGTAGGATTCAAACCCCAGGCTGTCCAGCTCAAGCCTAGCTTTTATTTATTTATTTATTTGAGACTGAGTCTCACTCTGTCACCCAGGCTGGAGTGCAGTGGCACGATCTCAGCTCACTGCGACGTCTGCCTCCTGGGTTCACGCGATTCTCATGCCTCAGCCTCCTGAGTAGCTGATATTATAGGCGTGCGCCACCACACCCAGGTAATTATTGTACTTTTTAGTAGGGTGGGTGGTTTCACCATGTTGGCCAGACTGGTCTCGAACTCCTGATCTCAAGTGATCTGCCTGTCGAGCCTAGCTTTTTTTTTTTTTTTTTTTTTGAGACAGGGTCTCACTCTGTCACCAGGCTGAAGTGCAGTGGTGTGATCTTGGCTGACTGCAACCTCAACGTCCCAGTGAAACCCCGTCTCTACTAAAAATACAGTAATTAGCCAGGAGTGGTGGCACTCGTCTGTATTTTCAGCTACTCAGGAGGCTGAGGCAGGAGAATCGCTTCCCCGGGAGACAGAGGTTGCAGTGACAGAGCGAGACTCTGTCTCAAAAAAAAAAAAAAAGAAAAAAAAAGACACCCCTGCCTTTGGCACCAATATCACCACATGAGCAGAGGGCAGTCCTGGGGGTGAGGTCTCTCCCCATTTATTTCATTCATTCCATTATACTCTATACTTTCTTGATCATAACTCACCACACTTGTTTCATTGCCTGTCTATCTCATAGTCTCCAAGTTTCCCAGGAGCAGGGCCTGTGTGTGTATTAACCAAGGTCATGTCCCCTGCAAATAGTACCATGCCTGGCATGGAAGATAGTGACTTAACGAAGTTACCGAATGAATAGATGGATGGGTGAAGAATGGGTGGTGGATGAATGTGAGCCTTCCAATCACCCTGGGAAGTGGAGTAGGTATTATTATCCTCATGTCATGGGCCCTGGGCAGTGGCATGGCAAAGCTATGGGACCAGATCCCTGTTCTGGCTCCAGCCCAGGGAACATTGTTGGGTCACTCTGGGGGCAGGTCCATAGGGTCACAAGAACCAGAGAAGGCCCAAACAAAGTTGGGGGTGGAGACCTCTCACTATGACAGATCCCACTTTTCTTCCCCTTCGCCCCCTCCCTCTGCTGGGCCCCCCAGGAGGCCGTAGTCCCTTTCCCTGGCCTGGTCGTCACTGTGTGCTTGATGCTCATAGAGGTGGAGCCGACTCGTGGCCTGGGGGACACAAAGTGGGGTTGTTGTTTGTTTTGAGACCAGTTCTCACTGTGTCATCCAGCCTGAGGGAGTGCAGTGGCTCCATCATGACTCACTGCAGCCTTGACCTCCCGGGCTCAAGTAATCCTCTCACCTCAGCCTCTGGCATAGCCAAGACTATTTCTGTAGAGATGGAGACTTGCTGTGTTTCCCAGGCTGCGGGCTCAAGCAATCCTCCCACCTCGACCTCCCAAAGTGCTGGCAGTACAGGCAAGAGCCACAACACTTGGCCAGGGCACAAATGTTAACATGTATCCTCAGGACCATGGTGACATTGGAATCCTCCTACATAAGCACCCCCACCACAAACTTTCAGAGAGGGAGGTCCCAGAACTCTCTGGCAACAATGTTGCATCCATTCATTCCACACATATTTATCAAGGGTCTACTGTGTACCATGCAGGATTCTAGGCGCCAGGAACCCAGATCCGCCCTGGAGGAGCTCTAGCGCAGCAGGGAAGACAGACGGGAAAGCAGGGAGCCACACGCTAGGGAGAGCCACAGCATGGGGGAGACCAGTGGCTCTTGGGCGTGGCCTGAAGACTGCAGGGTGAAGTTATCCCTTTGAGGGACCCAGACACCGAGCTGAGAAACAGCACAATTGCTAGAGAGAGAATTACAAGAAAAGCTGAGCCACAGATGCAAATGTGTGAGACAGAGAGGGGCAGGAGAAGAAGCCAGGCTGGCAGGGGTAGGGGGTTAATAATCCCAGTTCTAACTACTTCCACACAGAAAAACTCATTTAATCCTCACAAGTCTCCGTCACCCAGGCTGGAGTGCAGTGGGGTGACCTCAGCTCACTGCAACCTCCACCTCCTGGGTTCAAGCTATTCTCCTTTCTCAGCCTCCTGAGTAGCTAGGATTACAGGCGTGTGCCACCACACTTGGCTAATTTTTTTTAGTTTTAGTAGAGGTGGAGTTTTATCAAGTCAGCCAGGCTGGTCTGAACTCCTGACCTCAAGTGATCTGCCCGCCTCGGCCTCCCAAAATGCTGGGATTACAGGTGTGAGCCACTTCGCCCAGCCACAGATAGGATTTGAATCCAGGAAATCCAGCTCTGGCATCTGTGCTTCTAACCACCATACTGTACGGCTGTGGCAAGCAGGAGTCAAACCACAGACACCCTTTTGGTGGTACTAAGGAGTCTAAGATGCTCTCCCAGGGGATGTGGAGACCCTGGTCACACTGGCGTACAGAGGGATGAGCCTGGAGGCCGTGTGGAGGATGGATTTCAGCGGCGAGGCGGGAGGGCAGCCAGGAGGCTGTTAATGCAGCCAGGGGAGGAGAAGGCCAAGGCAGCCATAGGAGAGGACAGGATGAATTTGAGAAAAACCAAGAAGGTAAACTTGGCAAAATGTGTGACTGTCAGGAAATGAAAGCTTGTGAAGAGGGTGGTGTGAAGAGGGGCCTCCTGATCTCTGGCTGGGTGCTTAGGGGAGGGTGCGCCAGCGGCCACCCCACCGAGCGCAGGAGAAAGGCTGTCGGAGTGATGCTGAGTTGAGATTGGGGCGTGTTGTCTTGGAGGTATTTGCAAGACGCCCAGGTGAAGGTGCATAGCAGCCACTAGCGTCCCACAGCCCTGCTGCTACACCGGACCCACCTTCTCCCCACCCATCCTGCCCCCTCCTCCCTCCACCCTGGAGCCACCAGATTCTTGGAAAGCCCCAGTGCTTCCTCTGGGTTCCCAAAGCCCTGCACCTGTGTGGCACCAGGGCCTCCTCCCTGCAGCAGCAGTTCACCTCCTGTGGAGTGCCCCCATTTCCTGCCTGGCCTTAATGTCCTCAGATGCTGAGATGGGACTTGTCCCATCTGTTTTCTTGCTCTGTTGCCCAGGCTGGAGTGTAGTGGCATGATTGCGGCTCTGCAGCCTCGACCTCCTGGGCTCAAGCAATCCTCCCACCTCAGCCTCCCAAATAGCTGGGACTACAGACATGCCCTGACATGCCTAATTTTTTTTAGAGAATTTTTTTGTAAAGATGGGCTTTTGCTATATTGCCCAGGCTGTTTTCAAACTCCTGGGTTCAAGCAATCCTCCTGCCTCAGCCTCCCAAAGTGCTCCCATGTCAGCCTCCCACACAGCTAGAACTACAGATGTGCACTGCCGTGCCTGGCAGCAGTGGGGACTTGATCTCCCTCCGTGTGATGTGGCCACAGCCCTTGACTCCATCCCTGTTAAGTAAACCAACACCAAACTGAGGAAGATCCCGTGGCGACCTTGCTCTGCTGCAAGCCACACATCAGGGTTCCTAGAAGACGGCCACCTGGGCTGTGGCGGGGCCGGGGAGGGGTGGGGGTTGGGGAAGCACTGGGTGTGTAGGGGGAGGGGGAGGGGGACATGTGGCAGACAGAGCTTGGGATGGGATGGGAGGGACACCCTGGGAGAGACCTCTCAACAGAGATCAGGAACCTAGACGCTAACCCTGGCCCTGCTACTGCGCTGCTGTGTGACCTTGGTCATGTTACCCAACTGCACGCATCTCCTCTGTCATACGCAGGCTGAACTGCGTAGGTTGTCAGCTATACACCTGGGCTCTCGACCTCCCTGTCTCACCCTCTTGCAGGGCAGCCTCTCCTGCAATCAGGAGAGGGGAAGCCCACAGAGCCACAGTGAGCAATGCTGGAGGGGCAGGCGCTTGGCAGAAAACCCAGCAAGGTGTTTTAGCAGCAACAGGACAATAGAGCAGCTTAGCGCTGGGAGCTTACTCTGCTTATTTTCCCATCTGTGTGTCGGGACATGCCAGGGCTGGGTGTCTACATTTCGGTAAGCCTCTTGCTACAGTAGCATTCTCGGCAGCTTCAGTCACTTAGACCACAGCGGTAATCCGCTCAGGAAGAGCCCGGCCCTCCCGCAGCAGCCTTGGGGGCCGTATTTGGGGCAGGGCACCCGCCTGCCTCTGCAGTCACTCCCATTGCCTGCCTCCCTCTCTCCCCTTGTCCAGCACGTCACCTTCAGATGCCGCAACAAGGGCGGGTCAGGGACAGCGCTAATGGGTCCCTCCCAGCTGAAGGGAAGTAGATTAGACACAAGGAAGAACTGTCCCAGTATTGGGATGGGGAGTAAAGAGGAAGGTAGTCTCTTTTTCCCTAAACAGTTGTTTTTTGGGTTTTTTTTTTTTTTTTTTTTTT
>PVKV010027657.1:0-26136 GCA_004027835.1 Alouatta palliata | reverse complement strand
GTGTTTCAAAAAGGTTATTTTTCACTCTGCATAACAAGGGATTCGTTTTGCTTTCTTTGCTTGATTTCAACTGCCTGCCCTGGCATTACTTTTAGTTTCCATAGCAGCAATAGTAAGCAATTGGCATTGGAGTAGCTAGATTTACTGCAGACATCAGAATCCCACCATAGGAAATATTTTAAGTAGCCCTGGTGTTGGACTCCTGTACTTCTCTTCTGACACAACAGAATTTGCTAATTTTAAAATGACACACTCATCATTGTTAAATATTTTCAGAGCTATTTAAAAACCTGTAAGATGGCTGGGTATGGTGGCTCACACCTATAATCCCAGCAGTTTGGGAGGCTGAGGCAGGCAGATCACCTCAGATCAGGAGCGACTATCCTGGCCCACATGGTTAAACCATATCTCTACTTAAAAAAAAAAAACCAAAAAAATCAGCCAGGTGTGGTGGTGCATGCCTGTGGTCCCAGCTACTGGGAGGCTGAGGCATAAGAATTGCTTGAACCTGGGAGGTGGAGGCTGCAGTGAGCCAAGATCATCCCATTGTACTCCAGCCATAGTAACAGAGTAAGACTCTGTCTCAAAACATAAAACTCTGTCTCAAAAAATAAAAATAAAACTGTATGAGTCAGGCGTGTGTGTGTGTGTGTATTGTATAATTTATATGCAATAAATTACACTGTATGCTGTGATGTTTTGACACATGTATACAGCTGTAAAACCATTACTACAATCAATATAGTGAATATACCCATCCCAAAAGTTTCCTCTTGCTCTTTTTGTAATCCTTTTTTTTTCCCATTATCCCTTGTTCTGTTTTTTTTTTTTTTGTCACTATAATTAGTTTATACTTCTCATATAAAAGAAACTATACAATATGTACAGTGCTTTTGGGGGTAGCAGTTGGCATCTTTCCTTCAGCATAATTTTTTTTAGGTTGACTCAGGTTGTTTGTATCGGTAGTTCATTTGTTTTCATTGCTAATATGCCAATGTATGGATATATTACAATGTCCATTCACCTGTTGAGGGCCATTTGGATTGTTTCTAGTTTTTGGCTACCACAAATGCATCATTCATGTGTAAATCCTTATATAGATGTATGCTATTTTCTTTAGTAAATTAAGAGTAAAATGGCTGGATCTCATGGTAAGTGTATGATTAACTTTTTCAGAAAATGTCACACTATTTTCCAAGTGATTATACTGTATACTTTCCAATTAGTAGTGTACAGGAGTTCTAGTTCCTCACATCCTCACCAACACTTGATATTGTTAGTTTGTTAAATTTTAACCATTATGATAGGTATGTAATGGTATCTTGGGGTTTTAATTTGCATTTCCCTAATAAATAATAATGTTGACTATCTTTTTATGTCCTTATTTGCCACTTATATATTTTCTTTGATGAAGTATCTGCTTAAATCTTTTCCTATTTTTTAATTGGGTTGTTTGGCTTTTTTACTATTGAGCCTTGAGTATCTGTCACCCAGGCTGAAGTGCAGTGGCACGATCTGAGCTCACTGCAACCTCTGCCTTCTGGGCTCAAGTGATTCCCCTGCCTCAGCCTCCCGAGTAGCTGTGACTACAGGCGCGTGCCACCATATCTAGCTAATTTTTGTATTTTTAGTAGAGATGGGGTTTCACCATGTTGGCCAGGCTGGTCTCAAACTCCTAGCCTCAAGTATTCTGCCCACCTCGGCCTCCCAAAGTGCTGAGATTACAGGCATGAGCCACCATGACCAGCCTAAGCCTTGAGAGTCTTTAAAAATATATTTGAGATACAAGTCATTTACCAGATATTTGCTTTGCAAATACTTTCTTTCAGTCTCTAGCTTGTCTTTTTATTCCCCTTAAGAGTGTGTTTTTAAACATATTAATAAATTTAGGTGGTACATGTGCAGTTCTGATACAAAAGCATCTTTGGAAAGAGAGAAGTTTTAACTTAGATGAAGTCCAATTTATCAATTTGTTTTATGGATTACGTTTTTGGTGTTATACTAAAAATTATTTATCTAAGTCAAGGTCACAATTATTTTGTTCTGTTTTCTTCTAGAAGATTTATAGTTTTATGTTTTACATGTGGGTCTTTGATTCATTCTGAGTTAAAATTTGAGTATGGTATATGGAATGGATCCAAGTTCGTTTTTTAAAACATACTGATATCAAATTGTTCCAACACTGTCTGTTGTAAAGACTTAGTCTAGCTCAATGTTTGTCAATCTTGTTGATCTTTTCAAAGAATCAACTGTTGGCCGGGCACGGTGGCTTATGCCTGTAATTCCAGCACTTTGGAAGGCCGAAGCGGGTGGATCACCTGAGGTCAGGAGTTTGAGACCAGCTTGGCCAACGTAGAGAAACCCCGTCTCTACTAAAAATACAAAAAAATTAGATGGGCATTGTGGCAGTCACCTGTAATCTTAGCTACTGGGGAGGCTGAGGCAAGAGAATTGCTTGAACCTGGGGATTTGGAGGTTGCAGTGAGCCGAGATTCCACCATTGCACTCCAGCCTGGGTGACAGAGCGGGACTCTGTCTCAAAAAAAAAAAAAAAAAAAACTTTAGTAATTTTCTTTATTCTTTCTATTTTTATTCCATTGATTTCTGCTTTAATCTCTTTACTTCCTCTTTTCCCATTGCTTTGGGTTTAATTTTTTCCTTTTTTTTTTTTTTTTTTTTTTTTTTTTTTTTTTTTTTTTTTTTTTTTTTTTTTTTTTTTTTTGAGGCTGAGTCTTGCTCTGTCACCAGGCTGGAGTGTGGTGGCACAATCTCGACTCACTGCAACCTCTGCCTCCCAGGTTCAAGCAATTCTCCTTTCTCAACATCCGGAGTAGCTAGGACGACAGGTGTGTGCCACTATGCCCAGCTAATTTTTGTATTTTTAGTAGAGATGGGATTTCACCATGTTGGCCAGGATAGTCTCCATCTCTTGACTTCTTGAACTGCCCGCCTCGGCCTCCCAAAGTGCAGGGATTACAGGCGTGAGCCACCGTACCCGGTCTGTTCTTCTTTTAATATGAGATGGAATAAAGTATTACTTTGACATTTTTCTTCTTTTCTAGTTTAGTTTTTTCTTTTTTTTTTTTTTTAAGACAGGGTTTCACTCTGTCACCCAGGCTGACTAGTATGCAGTGGAGCAGTCACCTCAGCCTCCCCAGGCTCAGGTGATCCTCCCTCTTCAGCCTTTCGAGTAGCTAGGACTAGAGTCGTGTGCCACCCTACTCAGCTAATTTGTGTATTTTTTGTGGAGATTGGGTTTTGCCCTGTCGCCCAGGCTAGATGCAAACTCCTGGGCTCCAGCAATCCACTGGCCTTGGCCTCCCAAAGTGTTGGGATTACAGGCGTGAGCCACTGCACCCAGCTTAATTTTGTCTTTTAAAACTATATGTTTCCCTCTAACTACATTTAGCTCCTCCTTTAATTTTAGCTACATTTCATATATTTGAATATGTTGTTTGTTTTCACTCACTTCAAAATATTGCCTAACATCTATTATGATTTATTCTTTGACCTGTGGGTTACTTAGGAGTGTGTGTTCAATTTCCAAGTATTTGTGGCTTTCCCCAAATTTTTTTCTTTATTTATATTAATTTCTGTTGTGGTTTGTATGACTTTTGTTTCCAGTATTTTGGAGTTCTGTTAGATGAATACACATTTATAATATATGAGGAATGTATATATCAGGAATATGCCTTTTCCTCATTATAATATATCCCTCTTTGTCTCAATTGATATTTATCCTAAAGTCTATTTTTGTTTTCTCAATATAGCCACTCTGGCTCTCTTATGGTTACTGTTGCCATGATTTATCTTTTTCCATTCTTTTACATTCAACCTATTTGCATCCTTGAATCTAAAGACGACATAGAGTTGAATTTTCCTTTGATTGTAACATCTTATTCGTTCACATTTTAATGTAATTACTCAGTGTGACTGCTATTTAAACATTTTAAAAATTGAGATATAAATCATATGACATTAAATACATTTTAAAATGTACAAGTCAGTGATTTTTAGTACATCCAGTATAAGGTACAGTCATCACTGCTATTAAGTTTGTGACTTTGGTATTTAGTTTCTAGATGTCTCATGTCTTTTTTGTTCTTCTGTTCCTTCTTTACTACCTTTTTTGTGTTATATGAATATTTTGTAGTATACCACTTTAATTCCTCTGACTTTAAAATTTTTTTGGTTATTAGTGCTTTCTCTGGATACTATAATATGCATCTTAATTATTTCAGATTAACATTAATTTAATTCTGGAAAAATAGAGGAAGTTTTCACCAAAGAGCTCCATTTCCTCCAGATAACATACTCACATGCACACACACACACACCTACCCACCCCACACACACTTGACCCAATAATATAGTTATAATTACTGCTTTATATATTCGTCTTTTAGAGAAATTAAGAAGAGAACTGAGGAAAATATTCCGTCTTACATTTGCGCATCTATTTACCACTTACAGTGCTCTTCATTCTTAACGTGGATGCAAGTTGACGTACGGTAGCAACTTTCTTTTGGTTAATGGTTGTGTGGTATATCTTTTCCCATCCTTTTACTTTCACCCTTTTTATATCCTAGTAGTTAGAGTGTTTTTTATTGTAAGCAGCATATGGTTTTTCCCTTGTCATTTGGGACAATCTTTTCTTTTAGAATTTAGTCTTACATGTAGATACTGATGTATTTGGGTTTAATATGCCATGTCACTATGCTTTCTGTTTACTCCTTAAGGTAGATATATGTTCTTTTTTCTCTCTTGCCTGCTTTTGGACTTCTGAAGTGTTTTTGTTTGCTTGCTTGCTTTAAATCTATTTTTTTACCTTGTTGAGTTTTTTTAATCACAATTTGATGATTAACTCAGAAATTACAAAATGCATGACTGACTTACTGAGATCCAGTATAAGTGAGTACTTCTACCACTTCAAGGACCTGCACCTTAGGTACAGTTACCATCATTTCTCCTTTTTTGCTATTGTTGTTGTATATTTTTATCATCATCTGTTTTAAACTTCATTATATATTATTGCTCTTTCTTGTAGTCATTCTTGATTTAGAGTTACCCACATATTTACATTTTTCCTTTCCATTAGTCTTCATTTATTCTGGCATCTTTGTGCTTCCATGTGGGATCATTTGCTTTGTGCCTCAAGAACTTCTCTTGGTATCTCCTTTAAGTGTGGGTTTACTGATAATGAATTATCTGGTTTTATTTTTGTCATAAAATGTTTCTTTATTTTTCCCTCATTTTCAAAACATAATCATCCCAGCTATGAAATGCCATGTTGGCAATTTTCTTTCAGTACTTAAAAGTTATTATTCAGTTGCCTCCTAGCTACTATGCTTCTGTTGAGAAGTCAGTTTTCAGTTTATTGTTGCCCTTTAAAAATAATACACATTTTTTCACTGGCTCCTTCGAAGATTTTTTTGTCTGGTCTTTGGTTTTACTTTGTTAATCTGTTGTTTAATCTGTTCAGAATTTATTATTGTTCTTGAACCTATGACTTGATGTCTTCAGTCAATTTTGGAAAATTGACATGGCCACTCTGTTTTTATGTATTGGTCCTGCTCTATTCTCTTTTCTCTTTCTCAGATTTCAGTTATCTCTGTGTTAGACTATTTCACAAGCCTCATAATGCCTTGTATGTGTATTAGGCTTTTCTCTGTGTTCTTTATCATTTTCCTTAACCTACCTCAGTCTGGATATTTTCCTCTGACCTACATTCCACACTTGTGTTTAATCTGCTCTTTAACCTCTCCATTGAGTTGTTTCCAATTTTGAAATGTTTTCATTTCTAGACTTTCCATTTTATTTACTTTTACGATTTCAAATTTTCTGCCAAAATTCTCTAATTGTCATATACTGCTTTGTACAAATTAATCAGTTATAGTTTGGGTATGACAATGCCAATATTTCAGTCTCCCCTTTGTCTCTTCTTTTCCTTTGGTTTTCAGTCGTTCTTAACTCTTTGTATGCTTGAGTATTTTTTTTTTATTGTGTGCTGCATGTTATGATAGCAAAATTATAACACTAATTTGTAATCTGAGGCTCTGGATGATATTTTCCTCCGTAGGGAATTTAGCATTGCTTCTGGCAGACAGTTTTTCTAGATACAGTTGTGACTCTCCAGAAGTCCTGATTGAAAGGACAGAAACAACTGGTTCAGAAGCCCTTATCAGCCTCTAGAGAAATCCCAGAACACTCAGTCCTGACACATTAATACCCTGCACCGATCAGAGACTGCTGGCCACACAGACTCACCAAGCCACAGACTTGTCTTCCACAAGCACATTCTTAGCTACAAAGTGACCAAGCCACATATACTAGGGGTTAAAATCAAATATATGTACAGGGTATTAAACAAATACCAAGGGGAACAGTTAACTTGAATACAAGGTCCAAATCAGCAACATGTTTTTTTGTTTTTTTTTTTTTTAAAGACAGGGTTTTACCATGTTGGTCAGGCTTGTCTTGAACTCCTGACCTCAGGTGATCCGCCCGCCTTGGCCTCCAAAGTGCTTGGATTACAGGCGTGAGCCACCATGCCCGGCTGCAACAAGTTTTATCATCCAGTGCCAATGTCAGTTACAAGCTTCGAGGACAATTTCTTGTTGAAGATTTATTCCAGTTTTGTGAGGCCAACATGAGCTGTATGCATTTGCCAGGGGCAAATTTACACTTCTGAGTTAACCCATGCAGCAAATGCTGTGCATCTGCTCGCAGTCCATTTAGAAGCATTTGCCGTGAATGATGGAGGGCCTGACCGGTTGTACTCCTGCTTGCTAATCCACATCTGCTGGAAGGTGGACAGTGACAGGATGGAGCTGCTAATCCATACCAAGTACTTTTGCTCTGGGGGTGCAATGATCTTGATCTTTATAGTGCTGAGTACCAGGGTGGTGATCTCCTTCTGCATCCTGTTGGCGATGCCTGGGTACATAGTGGTGCCACTGGACGGCACTGTGTTGGAATACAGGTCTTTGCAGATGTCCACGTCACACTTCATGATGGAGTTGAAGGTGGTCTTGTGGATGTCACAAGATTCCATGCCCAGGAAGGAAGGCTAGAACAGCACTTCTGGACACCGGAACCACTTGTTGCCAATGGTGATGACCTGGCTGTTGTACAGCTTGTAGCTCTTCTCCAGCTTTCTGTCATCAGCTGTAGCTGTTCTGTGTACCATTTTCTTTCTGTGAGCTGTACCCTTGCCCCCTGTCTGGACCTGATCAGGAAGTTTGGCTAACTTTTCTTGATTTATGCTGTTGGTTAATCTGAAGCAGGGAAAGTCCTCCAACTACAGCCCGCAGCAAGAGCAAAATGGCTTCCCAGGAAGATGTCTTAAATAAGAAACAAAACCCACTAACCATAAATGAAAAGATTGATTAGTGTCACTATATTGGAAATAATAATTTGTGTGTATCAAGAATTACCCTAAAGAAGGAGGAAAAAAAGACAAGTCACGAACAGGGAGAAAGTATATATAGCCGACAAAGGACTGATATCTGTAATATATAAAGAAATCCTACAAATGAATAAGAAAAAGAACAAACTAATAGGAAAATTGGCAAAAGACCTAAGTGGAAACATGGCTTTAGGGTTTTCAGTCTCAATGAAATGAGAAAAGTAGGAAATTTAGAGCACAGTGAGATTCCATTTTATGCTACTAAGTTTATGGTAATTTTCTTTTGTCTCACCTCAAATACGTATACTATATATGTTTGGCACACTGAACTTAAATGCAATTTTATTTTAATGTATACCTGGTTGCCATTGTATGCTACGTTGTTCTCCAGAATATTCTTCCTTCTCTTAGTGCAGTGGTTCTTAGTGTGGTCCCCAGACCAGCATCATCAGCATCACCTGTGTACTTCTTAGAACTGCATACATTGGCCAGGTGCAGTGGCTCACACTTGTAATCTTAACAATTTGGGAGGTTGAGATGAGAGGGTCGCTTGAAGCCAGGAGTTCAAGACTTGCTTGGCCAACATAAGGAGACCCTCATCTCCACCACAAGTAAAAAAAAAAAAAAGCCAGGCATAGTAGTATGTACCTGAGTCCTAGCTACTTGAGACACTCAGGCAGGAGGATTGCTTGAGCCTAAGAGTTGAAGGCTAGGATCGCACCACTATACTCCAGCCTGTGGGTGAAAGAGTGAGACCCTGTCTTAAAAGAAAAAGATGCAAATATTCAGGTCTCACCTCACATATTACTTACGTGAGATAAAGTATTTCCCTCCATGGTAGAAGGCAGGTTTACTTACAAAAGACTGACGTTTCCAAAGCAATGGGTTTCTTTCCTATAATGCAACCCACTGTGTGTGCAGATGTCACCTGGCCTTTGTCCCATCACCCTGTGGGAATTGGGCTTGAGGAACTGGTGCAAGAAAATGATGATACTGTGACTAACTGCTGTTGCTCTGAGTAAAGAACTGTCCTTTGTCTGAGTCTGTCTTTTGTCTGTGTATGTGAAACTTTGGCAGTGTAACTTTTTAGCCTGCAGGTAGGATAAAAACAGATCTTGCATATTCTTGCTGCAAGTCCTCTTTCTTTAAAGTTTGTGTGCTGAAATGGGAATCATTGCTTTTAACACTTGTTAGTAGGAAGCATAGTATTGAATACGCTAAACGTATAACAAGACAGATACTTTTTTGTTGTCAAATTTTGATGTTCAGATGTTATTAAAAATGTCTCCAATACCCTGGTTTTATTTCCATCTTTGATTTACTCATTGATCAGACATTTCTTTGTATTCTTTTTGTTCTTGTTTTTCTCAGATTGTTGTACCATTAGAAGCTAGGTTGATCTACAGACAGACAGATGGCTGAAAGTGGAAAAGAAAAAATAAAATGGACAACCACCATTATTGTTAGCTCATCTCTTAAGGTAAAGGGGCATTTGTGCCACTGATCTTTAACTTAAAAAATTAAAAGCAGCTTTCATGTAGAACAATATTTTAAGAGAGCCTTAGCTTGATTATCTACAATTAGTTGTGGGGAGCAGAAAATGCATAAGCTAAATGTATTTTTAAAATAACTTAATAGACTTTTCGCATTCATTTTCAACATCCTGCTTCCCTAATTCTTTGAAGGTTGGAGATTTTCTAAAGTTCTTTTTTTTTCTTTCTGTAAGCACTCTAATGGAGATGTTAAGGAATTCCAGAAACAGTAAAGATATGCAAATATATATTAGTTAAGGTTTTTTGAGAGCTAAACAACCAGAAACTGATATCCTGGCCTTGGCAGCATTGAAAGAAGACTGTCTTCTTACAGTTTGGAGAGGAAAAGATGGAAAGTTGAATGCCTGAGGGTAGGTGGTCAGCTCACAAGACTTCTCCATTGCCCTGATGCTTACCTTATGGACAGCAGCTGATACCTGGAATGAAAGGGCAAGAAAAGATTGTTCCATAGTAAGGTGTAGGGAGGCAAGAATAAGACTTAAGTTAAGATGTTTCTATCAAACCTGTCTTCTCACTGCTGCCTGAAGCTGTACTTTGCCCTGTTGGCTTCAGTCATTTAGATCCATAACATATTAGTATATTGTTAGGTTTCTGGAATTCATGTTTCTCTTTTGTTTCTATAACTTTTCCAGACTGATTTTGAGAGAAGGAGCCAGTAACCCATCCTGATTTACCCAAAGCAACTACTTCTAGTTCATTTTTTCATTATGTTTACCTGTCTTGCTTTGTGGTTTCCATTTGTCCCACCTCTTCTATGTTGCTTTTTTTCTCCTTTCTTGCCTCTTTTTGTGTTGATTGGTTATTTATTTACTTATTTACTTATTTGAGAGTGTCTTGCTCTGTCGCCCTGGCTTCAGGGCCATGGTATGATTATAGCTCACTGTAACCTCAACATCCTGAGCTCAAGCATCCTCTCACCACAGCCTCTTGAGCAGTTGAGACTACAGGTCCATGCCACCAGGCCTGGCTAATTTTTCTTGCTTTCTTTCTTTCTTTTTTTTTTTTTTTTTTTTTTTGTAGAGACAGGGTCTTGCTATGCTGCCCAGACTGGTCTTGAATTTCTGGCTTCAAGTGACCGTCCTCCCTTGGCCTCCTAAAGTGCTGGGATTACAGGCACCAGCCATCATGCCCAGCAGATTGGTTATTTTTTTCTCATTTCTTTGTGTTTCTGTACTAGTGTTGGAAGTTATATGCTCTATTTCTACCTTTTAGTAGTTATCCTAGAAATTTTAACATGTATCCTTGACCCTTAAACAACATGGATTTGAACTGCACAGGTCCACTTATATGTGGATGTTTTTCCAACCAAAGCTGATGGAAAATGCAGTATTCATTAGATGTGAAAACTGTATGAGGAGGGCCAACTTTTTGTGGATATGAGCTCTGTGGGGTTACTTTGGGACTTGAATATGCACGAATTTGGATATACACAGGGGTGGAGGGCTCCTGGAACCAATCCCAGCTTTGTATACTGAGTAACAACTGCACTGTGCATTTAGTGCCACAAAGCCAAAGTAAGTAATCATCTTTAGCTTACTCTTAAACAACAAAAGAATCTTTGAACACTTTAATTCCAAGCTGTCATATATTTCAATTTTATGGGGTTTTTTTTTTTTTGTATTTTTTGTTTATTTATTTGTTTTTAATTTTTTAAATTTTTTTTAGTTTTTTTGGGTTTGTTTTGTTTTGTTTTGTCTTTTTCAATTTTGTGTTTTTCATTCCACAAAGTCTTACTAATATTTTCTAAAGTTAACATCTGGCCAGGCGCAGTGGCTCATCCCTGTAATCCTAGCACTTTGAGAGGCCAAGGCAGGCAGATCACCTGAGATCAGGACTTCCAGACAGTCTGGCCAACATGGCAAAACCCCATCTCTACTAAAAATACAAAAATTAGCCAAGTATTGTGGTGTACACGTGTAATCCCAGCTACTTGGGAGGCTGGGCATGAGAATCGCTTGAACCCGGGAGGTGGAGGTTGTGAGCGAGATCATACCACTGCACTCCAGCCTAGGCAACAGAGCGAGACTCTGTCTCAAAAAAAAAAAAAAAAAAAAAAAAAAAAGTTAACAGTCTGTTTGGATTTACTTATGTCTTTGTTATTTTCTGTGCTCTTCTTTCTTTCCTAAGGCTCAGATATTCCATTTTGGATCACTTCCTTCTTATCTGAAGCATACAACAGTCTCACAAATGAGTATCTGCATGAATGAAAATAAATCATTATATTAAAAAGATATTTGTGGCTGGGCACAGTGGCTCATGCCTGTAATCCCAGCACTTTGGGAAGCTGAGGCGGGTGGATCACGAGATCAGAAGTTCAAGACCAGCCTGGCCAAGATGGTGAAACCCGTCTCTACTAAAATAAAAATTAAAAAATAAAAAATTAGCTGGGTGCGTGGCAGGTATGGTGGCAGGTGCCTGTAATCTCAGCTACTTGGGAGCTGAGGCAGGAGCATCACTTGAACCCAGGGGGCAGAGGTTGCAGTGAGCAGAGATTGTGCCACTGCACTCCAGCCTGGGCAACAGAGTAAGCCTCCATCGCAAAAAATAAAAGATATTTGTATTTGTATATGTTTATTGCAGCACTATTCACAAAAGCAAAGATATGGAATCAACCTCTATAAATGGATGATTGGATAAAGAAAATGTGGTATATATCCACAGTGGAATACTATTTAGCCATAAAAAATAAAATCATGTCTTTTGCAGTAACATGGATGGAACTGGAGGCCACTATGTTAAGTAAAATAATTCAGGAACAGAAAGACAAAGACCACATATTTTCACTTCTAAGCAGGAACTAAATAATATGTATTCATGGTCAGAGTATGAATTGATAGACATTGGAGACTTGAAATGGTGAGGCAGGAGGTGGGCAGGGGTGGATAATGAGAAATTACTTAATGGGACAATGTGTATTATTTGGGTGATGGATACTCTAAAAGCCCAAACTTCACCACTATTCAATATATCCATGTATCAAAATTGCACTTGTATCCCTTAAATTTATACAAATTAAAAAAATAATAATTTAGAAATTACCTCAATGAGGATCTGCCAGAAGCAAATCTTAAAAAATGATCTAAAAGTCAATTTAATTGAGGTATAACTTACATACAATAAAATGCACACATTTAAAATATACATTTTGGTGCATTTTGACAAATGTGTATACCTGTGTAACCATTACTGCAGCCAAAATATAGCACAATTTCATTGCCCCCAAAACTTCCTTCATCTCCTTTTGTAGTTAGCACCTCAGGCAATCAGTGAGCTGAATTGTAATCACTATAGATTAATTTTACCTGTTCGGGAACTGTATAAATGGAATTACACAGTTTGTACTCTTTTGGGCCTGGCTTCTTTCACTGAGCACAATGCTTTTGTGATTCATCCGTGTTGCTACATGTAACAATAATTGTACCATTTTATAGTTCATTATAGTAGTAGTTCATTTTATGAATATATGCCAATTTATCCATTCATTGGTAGATGGATATTTGGGTTATTGCCAGTTTTTGGCTATTATGAATTAAGCTGCTCTGACCATTCATGTATAAGCCTCTGTGTAGACATGTTTTTATTTCTCTTCTGATAACCTAGGAATGTAATTGCTGGGTTATATGGTGATCCTAGGTGTATCTTTATAAGAAACTGCCAAACTGTTTTCTAAAGTTCACTGGAAGTGAACACTGAATTCACTTAGCTGTGTAACTAAAATTAAAATAAATGTAGAGATTATGGCTTTATATTTCCATCAACAATATATGAGAGTTCTAGTTGCTCCAAATTGAAAGTTGGTCTTCACTGGATTTATAGCTGTTTTCTCCCAACATATTGAAAATCTCATTTAACTAAATTCTAACCCATTATTGCTCATTTTTGCTGCTGTTAAGAGACAGTCACTTTGTCAGTATTTGCATATAACCTACAAACATCCTCCTTTATACTTTAATAATCTTAGATTGCTTATAATATCTAATACAATGTAAATGCTATGTAAATAGTTATACTGTATTGTTTTTATTTGTATATTTTGTATTGTTTGTTTTCAAATGTTTTTGACATGCAGTTGGTTGAATCCACAGATGCAGAATCCAGATTACAGAGGGCTAACTATACCCAGACACAGATAGATAAGCATTTGGATACATTGTTGCTATTATTATTTTGCATTAAGAATAAGAAAAATAAAAGGTTTTGTTTGACTTTCACTTACTCCTTCTTTGATGCTCTTCCTTTTTTTATGTAGATGCAAGTTTGAGACCTTTAACTTTTTCTGAAGACCTTTCAAAATTTCTTGCAAGGCAGGTTTACTCAGTTTTCTGCTAGGCAGTTCCCCACAATTTTTGTTTATATGAGAAAGTCTTTCTCCTTTACATTGGAAGGATAACTTCTTGGGATACAGAATTCTAGGTTGTTGGTTTTCCTCCTCAACTGTTTAAATATTTCACTACACTTTCTTCTTGATTGCATGGTTTCTGAGAAAGATGTAATGTTCATCTTTGCTTCTCTTACAGGCAAGGTGCCCGCCCCCTACCCCACCCCCCGCAACTTTGGCTTCTTTCAAAATATTTTCTTCATCTTTTATTTTCTGCAGTTTTAGTATGATATGCCTAGATACAATTTTTTTGTTTGTTTGGTGGGATTTTGGCATTTATTACGCTTGGTGTTCTCTTAGCTTCCTCCATCTATGGTTATTGTCTGACAATTTGGGGGAAATTCTCAGTCATTATTGCCTTAAATATTTCTTCTGTTTCTCTCTTCTCTTTCTGGTATTCCAATTATGCATATGTTACACCTTTTGTGGTTGTCTTACAGTTCTTAGATATTCAGTTGTGTTTTAGCTTTTGTTGTTATTTTTTCAGTCTTTGTTCTTTTTTTTTTCTTTTTTTTAAAGATGGGGTTTCACCAGGATGGCCAGGCTGGTCTTGAACTCCTGACCTCAGGTGATCCACTCGTCTCGTGCTCCCAACATTCTAGGATTACAGGCATGAGCCACCGCACCCGGCCTATCTTTGTTCTCTTTGCTTTTCAGTTTTGGAGGTTTCTATTGATATATCTTCAAGTGCAGATTATTTCCTCAGCTGTGTCTAGTCTACTAATGAGCCCATCAAAGGCATTATTTCTGTTAGTGTGTTTTTCCAAATTGTTTGGATCTCTTTTTTTAATTTGTTTTGTTTTTTGTTTGATTTTTTTTTTTTTTTTTAGTTTTTTTATCAGTAGGACGTCGTCATGTTTCTATTTTTTTTTGTAATTTAAAAAAATATTTTCTCATACCCAGAAACATTTTGTTTCTGTTTCTTATTAATTATCTAGATAGTTGACGTTTTTGTTGCTAATGTGAAATATGAGCCCTCAAATTTTCAATTGCTGTAAAATAATATTTATTATGTTAATATTTATCTAAGCTTGATTAACTTTTTTCTCTTAAACAGAAATAAGTGTATAGTTTTTCAAATGTATTTTTTTGTTATTTGATGAGAAGAACCTAAATTACCAATCCTTGCATTTCTTCATATATAATGACTTAACTAGCTGTTCAGTGTAGATTTTTAAATTTATAAATTTATTTTTTAAAAATCTGGTTTGCTGGCCATGTGTCTCAGTGGTTCAAACCTGTAATCCTAGCACTGTGGGAGGCCAAGGTGGGCAGATTGCTTGAAGGCAGGAGTTCAAGTTCTGGGCAACATGACAAAACCCCATCTCTACAAAAAAAATACAAAAATTAGCTGGGCATGATGGCATGCCCCTGTAGTCCCAGGCTGAAGTGGGAGGATCACTTTAGTTCAAGAAGTAGAGGCTGCAGTGAGCTGTAATATGCCACTATGCACCAGCGTGGGCAAGAGAGTGAGACCCTGTCTCAAAAAAAAAAAAAAAAAAATTTGATATTTTATTGTTGCATCATTATTTACTAAATATTGGTTTGTGATTTTTTTCTTTTTATTCTATGGTTTTCTTTTACATTCTTTTTTTCCTTCAGTTTTTGTGCCTATGTACTTTACATAGTTTGGAAATTATTTGCACTTTAAGGTATAAAGGAGCTTTTTAAGTTGTGTGTTCTGGTAATCTTTTAAGAAATGTAGAAAAACAGTGGTTTTATTGGGTTTTGCTGTATTTCGTTTTATACTTTGTTGTGAGTATTTTCATAAATTATATTTATATAGATTATATATAAATTAAATTTATTTCATAAATTATATTTACCCATTTTATAGAGGGTTTTAAATGTATTAAATTGAACTTTATGAAATTGACATTTCTGTGCTGAAAAGTTTCGTATTGTCATTCTTTAAATTTTCTGATAAACTATCAGTTATTAAGTGCCTCTTTTCATTTCTGTTTTTGCTACATTTTCTTTCTTATGAGTGATGTGCTAGACATAATACTAATTTTTGGTTTTTGATTTTTTTTTTTGAGATAGGGTTTTGCTCTGTCACCTAGGCTGGAGTGCAGTGGCATGATCTCTGCTCACTGCAACCTCCAACTCCCTGGTTAAAGCAATTCTCCTGCCTCAGCCTCCCAGGTAGCTGGGATTAGAGGTGTCTGCCACCACGCCCAGTTAATTTTTGTATTTTTAGTAGAGATGGGGTTTCATCATATTCGCCAGGCTGGTCTTGGACTCCTACCTCAGGTGATCTACCCCCACAACAGCTTCCCAAAGTCCTGGAATTACAGGCATGAGCCACCGCACCTGCCCAACATAATACTAGTTTTAAAAATTATTAATAGATATTATGTATGTAGGAGGGAGTATTGTATGGATTTTATTTGGGATGTTGGTATAAACAAAGTTTAACAAGTGGTTTTTTTGTTTTGGTTTGGTTTTCTTTTTACTGCACTATTATTCAGAGACTTTAATATGCTCAAATGTATTGTGAAACCCTCAAAAGAGATGAAATAATATTCAGCATTTTCCAATCTTATTTCAGTCAGGAGCATCTTTTAATATCTCATAGGACTAATATTCTATGAAATATATTTTGAAAAATCTATACTTAGCTTTCTGGTCATTTTGATGAATCAACTCTTCAACTTACCTATTTTCTCAATTCAATACTTTCTAATTTTACCTTAATTATTTTTTATTAGCATTCCATTCTTTCAGTTGGCTGCTACTGATAGGATATTATCGAAATGTATTAGCATGTTATGCATAGGTGCTCATAATCTACCAGCAATTATTCCCAACATTGTACCCAAATTAACTGACTTTTGTATACCTTACACACCCACCATATAAGAACCATACCTTTAGGTCTGAATGCCTTTACCTATGTTATTTATTTATTTATTTATTTATTAGTTTTTAATGTATATTGAAATTATCAGAAGCATAGAAAAGTCTGAAAAAGTATGCTACAAATGATTTAAAACCTATGACAGGATTATGAAGGACTTTGGTTTACTAAATTGTACATTTTTGTTCTGCTTGCATTTTTAAAATTATTATACTTTAAGTTCTAGGGTACATGTGCAGAATATGCAGGTTTGTTACGTAGGTATACATGTGCCATGGTGGTTTGCTGCATCCATCACCTTGTTACGTACATTAGGTATTTATCCTTATACTATCCCTCCCCTAGTGCCCCACCCCCAATAGGCCTGACTGTGATGCTCCCCTCCCTGTGTCCATGTGTTCTCATTGCTCAACACCCACTTATGAGTGAGAACATGTGGTGTTTGGTTGTCTGTTCTTGTGTCAATTTGCTGAGAATGATGATTACCAGCTTCATGTCCCTGCAAAGAACTCATCCTTTGAACATGAACTCATCCTTTTTTGTGGCTGCATAGTATTCTATGGTGTCTGTGAGCCATATTTTCTTTATCCAGTCTATTATTGATGAGTATTTGGGTTGGTTCCAAGTTTTTGCTATTGTGAACAGTGTCACAATAAACATACGTGGGCATTTGTCTTTATAATAGAATAATTTATAACCCTTTGGATATATACCCAGTAATGGGATTGCTGGGTCAAATGGTATTTCTATTTCTAGATCCTTGAGGAATTGCTACACTGTCTTCCACAATGGTTGAAGTAATTTACACTCCCACCAACAGTGTAAAAACATTCCTGTTTCTCCACATCCTCTCCAGCATCTATTGTCTCCTGGTTTTTTAATGATTGCCATTCTAACTGGTGTGAGATGGTATCTCATTGTGGTTTTGATTTGCATTTTTCTAATGACCAGTGATGATGAGCTTTTTTTCATATTTGTTGGCTGCATACATGTCTTTTTTGGAGAAGTGTCTGTTCAAATTCTTTGCCCACTTTTTGATGAGGTTGTTTTTTTCTTGTACATTTAAGTTATTTGTAGAGTCTGGATATTAGCCCTTTGTCAGTTGGATAGACTGCAAAAATTTTTTCCAATTCTGTTGGTTGCTGGTTAACTCTAATGATAGTTTCTTTTGCTGTGCAGAAGCTCTTTACTATGCTTAGATCCTATTTGTCAATTTTGGTTTTTGTTGCCATTGCTTTTGGTGTTTTAGTCATCAAGTGCTTGCCTTTGCCTATGTCCTGAATGGTATTGCCTAGTTTTCTTCTAGGATTTTTATGGTGTTAGCTCTTATGTTTAAATCTTTAATCCATCTGGAGTTAATTTTTGTATAAGGTGTAAGGAAGGGATCCAGTTTCAGCTTTCTGCCTATAGCTAGCCAGTTTTCCCAACATCATTTATTAAACAGGGAATCCTTTCTCCATGGCTTGTTTTTGTCAGGTTTTCAAAGATCAGATGGTTATAGATGTGTGGCATTTCTGAGGCCTCTGTTCTGTTCCGTTGGTCTATATCTCTGTAGAGGTGAGTTAGGGAGGATTCCCTCTTTTTCTATTGTTTAGAATAGTTTCAGAAGGAATGGTACCAGCTCCTCTTTGTACCTCTGATGGAATTTGGCTGTGAACCCGTCTTGTAGTAGTTTGAAGTCAGGTAGTGTGATGCCTCCCTCTTTGTTTTTGTTGTTGTTGTTACTGTTGCTTTTTGCTTAGGATTGTCTTGGCTCTGTGGGCTCTGTTTTGATTCCATTTGAAATTTAAGGTGTTTTTTTCCCAATTTTGTGAAGAAGGTCAGTGGTAGCTTGATGAGGATAGCATTGAATCTATAAATTATTTTGGGCAGTATGGCCATTTTCACAATATTGATTCTTCCTAACCATGAGCATGGAATGTTTCTCCATCTGTTTGTGTCCTCTCTTATTTCCTGGAGCAGTGGTTTGTAGTTCTCCTTGAAGAGGTCCTTCACATCCCTTGTTAGTTGTATTCCTAGGTGTTTTATTCTCTTTGTAGCAATTGTGAATGGGAGTTCATTCATGATTTGACTCTCTGTTTGTCTGGTATTGGTGTATAGGAATGCTTGTGATTTTTGCACATTGATTTTGTATCCTGAGACTTTGCTGAAGTTGCTTATCAGCTTAAGGAGATTTTGGGCTGAGACAATAGGGTTTTCTAAATATGCAGTCATGTCATCTGCAGACAGAGACAATTTGACTTCCTCTTTTCCTAACTGAATACCCATTATTTCTTTTCTTGCCTGCCTTTCCCTGGCCAGAACTTCCAATATGAACAGGAGTGGTGAGAGAGGGCATACTTGTCTTGTGCTGGTTCTCAAAGGGAATGCTTCCAGGTTTTGCCCATTCGGTATGATAACTGGCTGTGGTTTTGTCATAAATAGCTCTTATTATTTTGACATATGTTCCATTGGTACCTAGTTTACTGAGAGTTTTTTTTTTTTTTTTTTTTTTTTTGGGCATAAAATGCTGTTGAATTTTGTTGAAGGCCTTCTCTGCATCTATTGAGATAATCATGTGGTTTTTGTGTTTGGTTCTGTTTATGTGTTGGATTACATTTATAGATTTGCATATGTTGAACCAGCCTTGCATCCCAGGGATAAAGCCAACTTGATCGTGATGGATAAGCTTTTTGATGTGCTGTTGGATTCTGTCAGAATTTTATTGAGGATTTTCACATCAATGTTCATCACGGATATTTGCTTGAAATTTTATTTTTTAGTTGTGTCTCTGCCAGGTTTTGGTATCATGATGATGATAGTCTCATAAGATGAGTTAGGGAGGATTCCCTCTTTTTCTATTGTTTAGAATAGTTTCAGAAGGAATGGTACCAGCTCCTCTTTGTACCTCTGGTAGAATTCGGCTGTGAACCTAACTGGTCCTGGACTTTTTTGGTTGGTAGGCTATTAAATGCTACCTCAATTCCAGACCTTGTTATTGGTCTATTCAGCAATTTGACTTCTTCCTGATTTAGTCTTGGGAGAGTGTAAGTGTCCAGGAATTTACCCATTTCTTCTAGATTTACTGGTTTATTTACATAGACGTGTTTATAGTATTCTGTGATGGTAGTTTGTATTTCTGTGGGATCAGTGGTGATATCCCCTTTATCATTTTTATTGTATCTATTTGATTCTCCTCTTCTTTCTTTTTTATTAGTCTGGCTAGCGGTCTATCTATTTTGTTGATATTTTCAAAAAACCCCCTCCTGGATTCATTGATTTTTTTTGAAGGGTTCTTTTAATCATGACATTAGGGTCTCAATTTTAGATCTTTCCTCATTTTTCTTTTGGGCATATAGTACTATAAATTTCCCTCTACTCACTGCTTTAAATGTATCCCAGAGATTCTGGTACATAGTGTCTTTGCTCTCACTGGTTTCAAATGACATCTTTATTTCTGCCTTCATTTCATTATTTATCCCGTAGTCATTTAGGAGCAGGTTGTTCAGTTTCCATGTAGTGGTGTGGTTTTGAGTGTGTTTTTTAATCTAAGTTATAATTTTATTTCACCATGGTCTGAGAGACTGTTATGATTTCTGTTCTTTTGTATTTGCTGAGGAGTGTTTTACTTCCAATTATGTGGTCAATTTTAGAATAAATGCAGTGTGCTAAGAAGAATGTATATTCTGTGGATTTAGGGTAGAGAGTTCTGTAGATGGTTATTAGGTCTGTTTGGTCCAGATCTGAGTTCAAGTCCTGAATGTCCTTGTTAATTTTCTGTCTCATTGATCTGTCTAATATTGACAGTGGGTGTTAAAGTCTCCCACTATTATTGTGTGGGAGTCTAAGTCTCTTTGTAGGTCTTTAAGAACTTGCTTCATGTATCTGGGTGCTCTGTATTGCATGCATGTATATTTAGGATAGTTAGCTCTTATTGTTACATTGATCTCTTTACCATTATGTAATGCCCTTCATTGTCTCATTTGATCTTTGTTGATTTAAAACCTCTTTCATCAGAGACTAGGATTGCAATTCCTGCTTTTTTTTTTTTTTTTTTTTTTTTTTTTTTTTTTTTTTTTTTTTTTTTTTTTTTTTTTTTTTTTTTTTTTTTTTTTTTTTTTTTTTTTTTTTGCTTTCCATTTGCTTGGTAAATCTTCCTCCATCCCTTTATTTTGAGCCTGTATGTGTCTTTGCATGCGAGATGGGTCTTCTCAATACACACTGATGGGTCTTGATCCTTTATCCAGTTTGCCAGTCTGTGTCTTTTAATGGAGGCATTTAACCCATTTACATTTAAGGTTAATATTGTTATCTGTGAATTTGATCTTGTTATTATGATGCTAGCTGGGTTGTTTTGCCTGTTAGTTGATGCAGTTTCTTCATAGTGTCAATAGTCTTTACGGTTTGGTATGTTTTTGTAGTGGCTAGTACTGAGTGTTCCTTTCCACGTTTCTGTGCTTCCTTCAGTAGCTCTTGTAATGCAGGCCTGGTGGTGACAAAATTTCTCAGCATTTGCTTGTTTGTGATTGATTTTTATTTCTCCTTTGCTTATGAAGCTTAGTTTGGCTGGATATGAAATTCTGGGTTGAAAATTCCTTTCCTTTAAGGATGTTGAATGTTTGCCCCCATTCTCTTCTGGCTTGTAGGGTTTTTGCTGAGAGACCTTCTGTGAGTCTGATGGGCTTCCCTTTGTGGGTAACCCGACCTTTTCTCTCTGGCTGCCTTTAGCATGTTTTCCCTCATTTCAGCCCTGGTGAATCTGACGGTTATTCATCTTGGGGTTGCTCCTCTTGAGGAGTATCTTTGTGCTGTTCTCTGTATTTCCGGAATTTGAATTTTGGCCTGTGTTGCTAGGTTGGGGATATTCTCCTGGATAATGTCCTGAAGAGTGTTTTCCAACTTGATTTCATTCTCTCCATCACTTTCAGGTACACCAATCAAACAGATTTGGTCTTTTCACATAATCCCATATTTCTTTGAGAATTTGTTCATTGCTTTTCACCCTTTTTTCTCTAATCTTGCCTTCTTGCTTTATTTCATTGAGTTGATCTCAATCTCCGATATCCTTTCTTCTGCTTGGTCAATTTGGCTATTGAAACTTATGTATGCTTCACAAAGTTTCTTGTGCTGTGTTTTTCAGCTCCGTCAGGTCATTTATGTTCTTCTCTATGCTGGTTATTCTAGTTAGCATTTTGTCTAACCTTTTTTTTAAGATTCTTAGCTTCCTTGCATTCGGCTAGAACATGCTCCTTTAGCTTAGAGAAGTTTGTTATTACCCACCTTCTGAAGCCTGCTTCTGTCAATTCATCAAACTCATTCTCCATCCAGTTTTGTTCCCTTGCTGGTGAGGAATTGTGATCCCTTGGAGGAGAAGAGGCCTTCTGGTTTTTGGAATTTTCAGCCTTTTTGCCCAGGCTTCTTCCCGTCTTTGGGAGTTTGTTTACCTTTGGTCTTTGAAGTTGGTGACTTTTGGATGAGGTCTCTGAGTGGACGTCCTTTCTGTTGATGTTGAAACTATTTCTTTCTGTTTGTTAGTTTTCCTTCTAACAGGTCCCTCTGCTGCAGGTCTGCTGGAGTTTGCTGGAGGTCCACTCTAGACCCTGCTTGCCTGGGAATCACTAGTGGGGGCTGCAGGAACCAAGATTGCTCCTGTTCCTTCCTCTGGTGGCTTTGACCCAGAAAGGTACCCACCAGATGCCAGCCAGAGGTCTCCTGTATGAAATGTCTGTCAGCCCTGGGAGGTGTCTCCCAGACATGATATATGGGGGTCAGGGAGCTAATTGTGGACGCAGTTTGTTCCTTATCAGAGCTGAAATGCTGTGCTGTGAAATCTGCTCTCTTCAGAGCTGCCAGGCAGGGACATTTTAGTCTGCTGAACCTCTACCCACAACTGCCCCCTTTCCCAGGTGCTCTGTTCCAGGAAGTTGGGGCCCTTATTTATAAGTCCCTGATGGGCTGCTGCTTTTTTCAGAGATGCCCTGCCCATTGAGGAGAGATTCTAGTGACACAGTCTGCCTGCAGTTGCCTTGCTGAGCTGCCGTAGACTCCACCCTGTTCACATTTCCTGGTGACTTTGTTTACAGAGGCGAGGTTAAAACTGCCTACCCGAGCCTCATCAATGGCAGACACCCCTTCCTGCACCGAGCTTGAACTTCCCAGGTTGAGTTCAGACTGCTGTGGTGACTGCGAGAATTTCAAGCCAGTGGATTTTAGCTTGCTGGTCTTTGTAGGGGTGGGACCTGTCGGGCCAGATCACTTGGTTCTCTGGCTTTAGCCCCCTTTTTCAGGGAAGTGAATTGTTCTGTCTTGCTGGTGTTCCAGGTGCCACTGGAGTATGAAAAAAAAAGTCCTGTGGCTAGCTGGGTGTCTTCCCAAATGGCCACCCAGTTTTGTGCTGGAAACCCGGGTTTCTGGTGTTGCAGGCACCAGAGGGAATTTCCTGGTCTGTGGGTTATGAAGACCATTGGAAAAGCACAATATCTGGCCTGGAGCACTGGGAACAGTCCCTACTGGCTTTCCTTGGCTAGGAGATGGAGTTTACTGCCCTCTTGTGCTTCCCAAGTGGAGACACCCTACCCTGCTTTGGCTCGCCCTCCTTGGGCTGCACCCACTGTCCAACCAGTCCCAGGGAGATGAACCAGGTACCTCAGCTGGAAATGCGAAGATCACCCACCTTCTGTGTTGCTCTTGTTGGGAGCTGCGCACCAGAGCTGTTCCTATTTGGTCATCTTGCCAGCAATCTATCTATTTATTCTTTCTGTCCATGCTCTTCTCACATTTGTCTTCTTCCTTCACTTGTCTGCTTAATACATTGCTTTTTATTTTAAAGATTTGACTTAAATTTTTATTATATTATTTATTTGTTTGTTTTTTATATAGACAAGGTCTCACTCCCTATGTTGCCCAGGCCAGTCTTGAACTCCAGTGATCCATTACCCTGGCCTTCCAAAGTGCTAGGATTATAGGCATGAGCCACTGTGCCTGGCCCTGTTTCAATCAAATTTTAGGGAGCTTTTTTAACTCATGTTTTTCCATTTTTAAATTTATCTTCTTGTTCTTTGCCAGAGTTCTCAAGCTAGCTTTTATCTCCTTGATCATAGTAAACAGGCTGTTTTAAGGTGTATATTTGATAGCTTCACTACATGGATCCCCTGTGGGCCTGTTTCTGTTCTCTATTGTTTCTGATAGTTTTCTTTCATGGAATCTGTGTCCCTTTGTATGTCTGATTACTTTTTATTGTATGTTGGAATTTGTATTTGAAAAATTGTAGAAATAATTTGAAGCCTAGAATACTGCTATATTCCCCTTGAGAGATTTTAATTCTATGAGAAAATTAAATTCCCGATGCCCTAAGTAAGTACCCTAAGTGAGATGCCCTAACTAAGTGGTTGCCAGTTAAAATACAGTACAGTCAAGTTTGAATTTCAGGCTGGGTGCGGTGGCTTATGCCTATAATCCCAGCACTTTGAGAGGCGGAGGTGGGTGGATCGCTTGAGGTCAGGAGTTTGAGACCAGCCTGGCCAACACGGTGAAACTCTGTCTCTACTAAAAATACAAAAATTAGCTGGGCATGGTGGTGCATGCCTGTAATTCCAGCTACGTGGGAGGCTGAAGCAGGAGAATCACTTGAACCCAGGAGGCAGAGGTTGCAGTGGGCGAAGATCATGCCATTGTACTCCAGCCTGTGTGACAGAGTGAGATGCTGTCTCAAAAAAAAAAAAGTTTGAATTTCAGATAAACAGTGACTTTACTATAATTATGTCCCAAATATTGCATGGGACATACTTACATTGAAAACTGCATTGTTTGTCATTCATTCACATTTAACTGAGTGTTCTGTATTTTTATTTGGTAAATCTGACAACCCAACTCCTAAGGCAGCTCTCTTGTGTATGATGAGTTAAGTCGTATCCTGTACATCTAGAATGTTGAATTAAATTGTTTCATGCACGTCTAGCTGTGAGAACATAGTCATACAGATCATTTTCTTTGTTCCATAATTTAGATGAGGAGACCTGATTGAGATCTAGGGAGTGCTTCTGCAAGGTGCTTGGGAGCACTAGTAATTCGGTTATCACCTTAATACAATTTCAAGGATTGAAATGGTTTGAAGCTGGGCTGTAGTCCCTGTGAGAGCTGTTCTATTTTTGTCAAAAGATCTGTTCAGCCTCTCTTCTGCCTCTTTCTGAACTGGCAGATGCCCTCAGGGAAAAGAATGGCCTAAATCCTGGCTCATATATTTGAATTTCTGTATAGATCTTGGCCTTATAATTTTTTACTATCCTGTTATCTCTCTGCTGTATTCAACCAGATTTTAAAAGATGGTCCAGTTTTTCGAGTTGTCTTTAGCAGATGGGTTGGCCTAAATTACTTAATCTGCCATTGCTAGAAGCATTATATAATTTTAAAACAGCAGAAGCAAAGAGCCATAGTTAAACTGTAGGTCAGGATCTGTCTGAGTGACACAAAATACTCTTTAGAAAAGAAAGGAAGTATGTATTTAATACACAATTTCAGCCTGTGTGCTTAAAATATATATATATATTCTGAGGCAAACAGAAAATAAAAGTAATCTACCTAAGGAATTTTTATCTATCTGGAAACTTTGAGTTTTATTTATTATTTTTATTTTTAATTTTTGGTAGAAACAAGTTCTCGCTATGTTGTCTTGCTACGTGGCAACCACTTACTTAGGGCATCTTACTTAGGGCATCTTACTTAGGGCATCAGGAATTTAGTAGAAACAAGGTCTCACTACATCGGCTTGGTCTCAGACTCCTGGGCTCAAGCCGATTCTCTCACCTCATCCTCCCAAAGTGCTAGGATTATAGGTGTGAGCCACTGTGCCTGGCCAAGTTTAAGTGTTAATGTATCAGGAAAAACCTGGATTTTAGTATTGTGGGTAATATGATTTAATTTCTTGGCTAGAATAGGAAATTAGGTGATATTTGAAATGGTTAGTATTAAAGCTAAGAGTCCTATACCTGTTTTCTTACATGTTTTCTGACTCACCTCAGGCTTAAAACATATTAAAATTATGCTAAAGTAACTAATGTAAACTGATGAACTGTCGAATTGGTTGCCTTCTGTATAGTATTGTATATGTCTGGCATACATGGTTCTGTCAACTGTTTAAGAAATAAACAACCACCTGTTTTCCATAGTTATACATTAATGCATGTCAGAATCCATTTCTAAGTTGTTTATTATTATTATTATTGCTACTACTATTATTATTTGAGACAGGGTCTCACTCTGTCACCCAGGCTGGAGTGCAGTGGTGCAATCACGGCTCACTGTAGCCTCAACCTTCCAGGCTCTGGTGATTCTCCCACCTCAACCTATGAGTAGCTGGGACTATGGCATGTGCCACCACACCCAGCTAATTGTTATATTTTTTGTAGAGAAGTGGTTTTGCCACGTTGCCCAGGCTGGTCTTGAACTTCTAGACCCAAGTGATCCACCAGTCTTGGCCTCCAAGGTCTCCTTGGCCACCATGCCCAGCCTCTAAGTTGTATATTTGTTTTTTGAAGTGGAGTCTTGCTCTGTCCCCGAGGGTGGAGTGCAGTGGCAGCATCTCAGCTCACTGCAACCTCCGTCTGCCAAGTTCAAGTGATTCTCCTGCCTCAGCCTCCTGAGTAGCTGGGACGACAGTCATGGACCACCACGCCTGTCTAATTTTGGAGTTTTACCATGTTGGTCAGGCTGGTCTCAAACTCCTGAGCTCAAATGATCCACCCACCTCAGCCTCCCACAGTATGGGATTACAGGCATGGGCCACCACACCTCGCCCAAGTTGTTTTTTTTTTTTAAATGAAGTTTGCAGCTGGGAGTGGTGGCATGCACCTATAGTCCCAGCTACTTTGGGAGGATTTCATGAACTCAGGAGTCTGAAGTCAGCCTCGGCAATAAAGTGAGACCACAACTCTCTCTTTTTTTCTTTTTTCCATTAGCATTT